>PVKN010032464.1:0-12256 GCA_004027915.1 Capromys pilorides
GAAACTCATCCTTCACTTTTCTCCATACGGTATTGCCAGCTGTAACTGAGATTTTATTTTTTTTGTATATCTCTTTGAAACTGCTTCATATGATCTATTTATTTTCTATATTGCTCATTCAAGGATTCCATCAATTTCTATTCTCCTATAATTTTTATATCAATGTTTGTTTTAGAAGCATTTACTAATTCTTTCATTATAGTTATCCTTTGTTTTTATACTTCAGAGATTATTTCTGATCTGATTTCCTTTCTTCCTTTCTGTAGTTGTTTTACTTCAGATGCTATTAATTCAGAGAATTCTTTTTTTACTTCTGGGTTATTTCTGATCTGATTTCCTTTATACTTTTCTGCATTTATTTCTTTACTTCAGACTCTATTAATTCAGAGATTTCAGCTGTATATAGATTTTCTTCTAGGCTACTCTCTGCTTTATTTGTCTTGGATGGGTTTGGGACCTGAAATTGCATTTTCCTCCTCTTTGCCATTTTGTACAGTATTGTCCTCTGACCTTTGGTGTAGAGATTTGCTGCAGTTATACCCTTGCACCTACTGAAAATCTTATTCAAGAGAGATTATATGGTTAAGGAAGTTATAACTTTGTATTTACAGAATTTCATTTAGGAACACTAATAATGAGTGGTGATATTTAGCACTTGATAAGCTTTTGTAGCTAATGGGTTTGTATTTTGTACAGTAAGAGCAAGCATTATGTCTGTGTAGTTAAGCAGATATAAATTTGAGAAATTGCATTTGCTTTAATTCTCCTAAGTTCTGTCTGATCACCTCCCTTTGATGTTCTCTTGGCCTTCCAGGCTCACTAGTTTACCTGATTGCCTGTTGCTCCCTCTGTGCATCAAGAGAATAAGAGAAAAAACACTCTCATAGGTCTGTGTCTAGCAAAGTGTCTCAGTTTACCAGGTCTGAATCTATCAACTTTTAACTCATCCACATGTGCCTAGCTTGGGTCTGGCTGCTAGACTCAGCTTTGTCCTGCCGCAGACCATGGTACTGAACCTCACATTGAAGCCAGGCCTGGTCTTGTTCTGGAGAGTCTGAGGGCAGGGAGCAGAAGTTCTCACTTTGGCAGGCCCTGATCTGAATCTGAAGGGAAGACGCTGGTCCAGGTCCTTGAGTAAAGCTGTCAGTCACAGGCTGCCACCTGGCTTGTTCTAGGTCTGAAGGGAAGGATCTGGTCTGGTCACAGAGTAAAGTTGTCACTCATATGCTGCTGCTGGGCCTGGTCTGTGTCTGAAGAGAGGGCACTGGTCTCAGAGTAAAGGTCTCAGTCACATGTGCTACCACCATGCTTCTTCTGGGTCTAGAATTATTTGTTTTATGTTTATCATTTACACTGGTAACATCCGAACTTCAGCGTAAAAAAAAAAATTTAGACTTTTTATCCTCCTTCCTATTTTTTGATGTTACCATTTATATCTTTTCACATTATGTATTTGTTAAATTAAAGTAGTGGTCATCATTTTTGACTGTGTTGACTCTTAACCTTGTAACCATAGCAATATCAGAGTGTTCCGAATTTGATGATATAATTACCTTTATTAGTAAATTTTATACTTTCACGTTTTTGTATTAGTAAATACCACCCTTTCATTGTTATTTGCAGTGTCTTAAAGCATTTCATATAAAACCGATCTAGTGATGATAAGCTCCCTCAATAATTCATTTTCTAGGAAAATTTTGTTCCCCCCACCATTTCTGCATTTTTGCTGGATGTGGTATCTTGCTTGGTAGATGTATTCTTTCAGCACTCTGAACATATTATCCCACTCTCTTATGGCCTGTCAGGCTTATGCTGACAATTCTGTTAATAGTTTAAGGAGATTTCCTTGAATGGGACTTGACACTTTTCTTGCTGCTTTTAAAGCTCCTTGTCTTTGAGTTTTGACAGTTTAGTCATAATATATTCTGATAGGACAATCTCCCTGCTTTGTGCTTGCAACTGGACCCAGGGCTGTTGTCAGGTTAAGCATCCACTGAACCACAGAGCTTCACCTCCCACCTTCGAAGTTAAATATTTTGAGGGATGCTGGAGCTTCATGTAGTTGCATATCTGTATCTCTATAAGGACTTAGGAAGTCATAAATAATTATTTCACTTTATAAGCTACCTACACTTTGGAGCCTGATTTCAGTGGGAAATACACCATTGTCAGTTTTCCTTTTCCTCTTTGGAATGAGACTAAGACAATTTATCTTTCTCACCACTCAGTCTTATTTCAACAGGTCAAAGACATGTTCAGGCATTCCATATAGCAGGTATGTGTGTAAAGTTATCAAAATTAGGCTCTTTAGGAACTCAGCTCTTTAGGTATCACATCCAGCTTGTTCTGCTAAATATCTGTCTGTAAAGGGATTAAGATGTCCACCTTCCAGTTTGCATTTCTCCTAGGCTATGCCATGGGCAGAGTCCAAGTTACTACTGTAACTCAGGTAGCATGCTCAGCACTCCATGTGTCCTTGTTGCTGTCTTACTAAGCTAAGGGGCCTAATTGTTAACACTGTGACTTAGCTTAGAGACCTTTACTCTCCTGGTCCTGAGGTGTTATGAAGCCAACTGATAAACGTTTTAGGCTAATGTCACTACCCAATTCGTTTGTTTGCAATTTGAGCCAAGACCAATAAACTTCCTTTTTAAAAATCAATCAATCAATGAATCAGCTGCCTGTCTCTATTGTTCTTTCTTTGTAATTCACAAGATAAAACTAATTTTGCTTACTAGTGTCAAATTAATCTCATAGGCTATTTTTTACTCCTTGTCATTTTTTTTTTTTAATTTTCCTTCCTTTAATTTCAAAATCCAGACATTAAGCTTCCTGATGAAACGAATACAGATTCAGGTAGTTTAACACCTGATATTCTGGAGTTGTGGTCATGATGTACATGATGTTCATGTAATTATATGTTAAGGTCGTAGAGCTTGTTTTGCAGTCAGTTGTTGGAAGCAGTGTAAACAATTAGGAAAAACAACATTAAAATCCAAGAAAACTGAGTTCAAACCCTCTACCAGCTTTGGCAACATGAAAACTAAAATCTCTATGTATAGTCAGTGCCACTGTCTCAATGAGAATGCAATGAGAATGATAGTATTATGTGTGCTTTACCTGGTGTGGCACCTGGAACAAGGGTAGTAAAAGCAATCAAACTGTCATTATCATTTTTATTTTTATTTTGTTTTATTTTAATTTGTTTTTTTGAGACAAGTTCTCACTATGCAGTTCAGGCGGGCCTTGAGCTTACTTTTTGTAGCCCAGATATAGTTTCAGATGGCTAAAGATTTGGGGGATAAAGGTGTGATTTGTCTAAATTCTGTACATTTTATTAAGGGTAACACCAAAGAAGTTTTGACCCATTGAATTTTGACTTGAGTTCAGTTCCTATGATTTCTTATTGTCTGTAGAAACCTTAATGCAGACATTCTGTCTTCTACTTGAGCTAATCTTCTATTGAAGCTAAACGTTCTTTTTTTCTTTTAGACAGGGTTTCACTATATAGTCAGGCTGGCCTTGAACTCAATTTGTAGTCCAGCATAGTCTGAAACTGAGAGTGATCCTCTTGCCTTAGCCTCCTGAATACTGGGATTACAGACATACATTGACACACTCAGCCCTAATATTCTGGTTTTTATTCCTCTCATCGAACTCTTCAGCTTTAAGATTTCTGTTCAGTTAATTTTTTTCATGATATCTTTGGTTGAATTTTTCATTCACGATTATGAAGTAGTTTCCCAGTATCATTGAATTATATTTATCTTCTATTGCTTCTCATTGAATTTGTTTAAGAACATTATTTTTAATTATTTTTTGACTATTTCTAAACTTACTTACTTTTGGGGGGGGCGGAGATAAGTTGTTGGGGAATTATTGTTTCCTTTTGGCAATTGTGTGCTTTGTTGGCTTTCACATATCCTGTGTTTCTGACTTGATGTCTGCACATCTGCTGAAATAGTCACCTTTTCTACACTTTACAGAGTAGTTTCTGGATGGACAGATGTTCCCTTGAATGTGCTTCATAACCTTTAAAACTTATAAGTCTATGATTGTCACTTTTTTGTTGCTGGGACAAAATATATGACATGGTAATTTAAAGGAGGAGGGACTTATTTAGGCTCATATTTCGGGCCAGAGTCTGCTGGCTGTAAAGAAGAAATAGCATGGTAGAGGGGCCAGAGGGAGGACAGTTGCTCATGGTGTGATGAGTGTGAAGCAGAGAGGGCCAAGAAAGGCTACATGAAGGGGCACAGAGCTTTTGGATTATGCCACAATGACTCACTTTTAAAAGCTTCTTACTCTAATCTTCTCTCCTATCTGATGTCCAGTTGTAGAAATCGAGATGAAGCTTCTAAATAGCTCCAGAGCCACAAAACTAAAGAATCTTGGACCATGTCTCAGTCACTTTTCTCTGCTTGCTGGAACAAAATACCTGACACCAAGAATTAAGGAAGGAAAGGTTTATTTAGCTCACAATTAGTGGAAGTTTCAGTCCATTGTTGGCTATCTGCAAGGCAGGGGGAGGGCACATGGCAGAGGGCAGCAGTTCATGGCAATAGAAAACACTAAGACAACAGAGCAAAAAGGGTGAAGCAGTTGCATTCAGGCTATGTACCCCAGGGTGGGTGCAGCACTACACCTATAATCCAGCAGCACTCACGCCCATAATCTCATGGATCATGAATTAATCACAAACTCTAGAACCTTCCCCAGTGATTGCAAGAGGCTTTGGAGGAACACCTAGACACAAATCATATCGTGCCATGAATTGCCTAAGTGAAGAATGTCTAACAAACACCCCATGAACTAGTATGTGAACAAAACATAAACTTCAGTATTGGGCCACTGCAATTTTGGTTTTGTTTCCCAGTTATACTTTTGGCTGTATAATCTTGGAGATATCTCAGCTTCTTGAGCCTCATTTTACAACACGAAGATGAAGATCATTTCTCCACTGTTGGTAGGAGTGTAGACTGGTACAACTACTGTAGGAATCAGCATCCCTCAAAAAACTAGGACTAGAGGTTTCATTTGACCCAACTATTCCCTTTCTTGATTTTTCTGCAAAAGAATTAAAAACATCAAAAGAATTTAAATGCTCAGATTACAGGTGTGTCCCACCATGCCTGGTTTTGGTGGCCAGCTCTATATGTCCAGGGTGGGGCCAGTATGATATGTGGTACTAGGGATAAAACCTGGATCCTTCTGTTTGCCACTCAGGTATTTAGACCGCTGAACTATCTCCCTGGCCCTCCCTCTGTGTTCATTTTAGATGCCCATTAGGTCTTTCAATTTTGGAGACCTGATTTTTTTTAGTTCTTTATATATTCTAGATAGAAGTCCTTTGAGTGATTATTGGTTAAGATTTTTACTCAATTTGTGGGTTGTCTTTTCACTGTGTTGCTGACTTCTTTTAACTTTTAGAAACCTCTCAGTAAGATGAGATACTAGTTGTTGATTCTTTGAATTATTTCCAATGCAGTTTGATTTTTGTTCATGAACTCTCTGCCCACCCCATTCTTCAAGATTTCTATATATTTTCTCCAAAAGATTTAGTGTTTGTGTTTTAATGTTTAGATCTTTAATCCCCCATTTTGACTTCAGGTTAATGCATGGTGAATAAACCATGTCTAGGTTTAGTTTTGGTATGTAGAGGGCCAGTTTTTCTAGCATAATTTGTTAAAGAGGCTATGTCTTTTCCTCTGAATGTGTCTGGCTCCTTTGAATGACTCCTGATTTCTAAGGATGTTTCAGAAGTGATTATATTTTTTTATCTGTTTATTATTTGTCAAGCAAAACATACAAGTAATCCTCCAAGACTTTGCATCAATGAATCTCAAGTATTTTTCAGACATGGAGCACATTATATATATATAATTTCACTGCTTGCACAACTGTCAGTGTTCTCACTATCCTATATTTCTTCTACTTCCTCTGCCCATGTTTTTTCTTATTTTTGTGCAGATATCTGCCAGGCAGTGTACTTGGTAAATACAGACTTCTTCCTCATTCACTTAGAGTAGCTTGGTGGCTCCTCTCAATAGTCTATTAGAAGAGTAACTGCTATGTATGATTTACAGGGACTCTGAACTTTGACTCTGCACTGTGTAATATATGGAGGGCTTGAAGCTCCAGGGTCAAGGGTTAAAGCAATGAATTTATGACTAGATTCTATCTCCTCTCACTTTTAAAAGAGATGGTATATTAGGACATTAAATTATATTTTTTTCTTCCAGAAATGGTCTTAGAGAGATAGATTTGATAAGTGATATTTGTCAAGCCCAGTCAAACTCTTCTCACTCTTTCCCATGAATCTTAGGAAGGACTGAAGGGAGAAGGACATAGTGTGAAGAAATGGCCACACTATAGCCATTGGTGCTGTGATTAGGATTAAAGGAAAGAAAGGACAAGAGGTGGTAGATTTTAACTTGCTGGAACCTAGATGCATAATTAGGAAAAATGTCCATTTTAAGAGTATCAGAAGGCAGTAGTAGGCATCAATAGTTGGATACTAGTGTTAGGAGAAATTATTTCAAAGCAACTGCTTTCTTAGCAGCTATATTATCATGACTAATGGAAACCAAGTTTATTCCCCTTTACCTATTATCATTCTGCAGTTGACATAAATGTATGGATATTGAATGACCTCACACATTATATTACTAATCCAATAGAAATTCCATTGCTTCGGAGCCAAGGCCAAAGAAAATGCAATGTCCTAAAAAATGCCTGTGCTCTTGAGTCTTCACTTGGGCAAAATTTAGGTAAGTCAGGCGAAACTCACAGTCAAGAGCTGTTTTGCTGGAGATTATCATTTTCAGAGGCTCAGCTCTGTTGTGCCTCCCTAAATTATTGGTTGGCCCCCTCAATTCCTCCTCTGGATTATCAGAAAGCCAATAAAAAAATAGACTACTCTGGTTCTTAGTTTAAATGTCTTGGTGACCAGCTTGCCCATGTAAAAATGATAATGACAGTTTGATTGCTTTTACTATTCTTGTTCCAAATGCCACACCAGATAAAATACACATAATACTATCATTCTCATTGCAATCTCATGAGACAGTAACATCTGCTACACAGAGAAATTTTAGTCTTCATGTTGCCCAAGCTGATGGAGGGTTTGAATTGAGTTTTCTTGGACTTTGATGATTTTCCTAATTGTTCACCCTGCTTCTGACAACTGACCACAGAACAGACTCTACTGTCATAACATACAATTCCATGAACATCATACATGTCATGACCATAACTCCAGAACATCAGGTGTTAAACTATCTGAATCTGTATTCCTTGCATCAGTCAATGTGATTGGCGTTCTCCACTACAGAGCATTCCTCTCAAAGCCAGGTGACAGGAAGCAGTACACATTGGTTCAGTTGCTTTTTTCCCTAGTGACTGGTTGAAATAAAAAAGATGGTGGAACGAGAATTGTGGTGGCAGTAGGGATTGTACAGCCTTGGGAAATTGATGTGAATAACATACCTTGGGGAGATATAGTGGTTGTGTGTGGGTGTGAGCTTCAGGCAGAAAGAGAACAGCAGAGAAGTGAAACGAATATTGTGAAGGAGGATGAGAAGGCAGAGAAAGGAAAATAAAAGTAAGTAGAGCACAAAGACAGATCTTATTTTTCTGTTTTTCCTAAAGTGAATTTCACTTGCATTAGCAGAAGAACATGGAACAGGATTGAGATTTTTCTCTGGAGACCATTTTACTGTATAATTCTCATTCTGTCACATAGATAGCCTTGCATAGCTGTATTCTAATTTCTCCCCTTGGCCTCCTCATATATCGTTATTCAATGAAGTAATAATGTTAAAAGCAGGACAATCTATAATGCACTTTCAATAAAACTCTGAAAAACAGCCATTGATCTTTCCTTATACGGGCAGCCTACCCCCAGTTGCTTTATCCCTCTTGTTGTAGAGGTGGTTAAATGACCAAAGATACTTAATACGTAAGTTATGAAACATTTCCACTTCCTTATTTACCACTTAATGGTCATTAAAAGAGTAGGTACATCATCCTTTTCCAGGTGATGTAATATGGATCCTGGCTTGAATAGAGTACTCATTTATCAATAATCAATTACTCAGTTAACCATTAAAGATAATAATCATTTCCACCACACTTACAATAAAATGCTACAAACGTCAATGAATCATTATTTTACCCTTGGGCAGAGCTTAAATCAATTTCTTATTACCATTCATTTTACTTCTGCAACTCTGATGAACACCCAAAAGTCCAGAATGTAAGAAAAGCTTCAGATGGCTAAAGAATTGCGGAATGAAGGTATGATTTGTCTAAATCCTATACATTTTATTAAGGGTAACACCAAAGTAGTTTTGACTCATTGAATTTTGACTTGAGTTCAGTTCCCATGATTTCTTATTGTCTATAGAAACCTTAATTGAGGATTTCTAATTGCAAATATATCATATATTCTTAGTTGCTTTGGTCTAATTTGATGGTACATTAAATGCTCATAGTAGCTCTTGAGTAATGGTGGAATTGTGTGGTGGAGGTGAAGATCTGTCCTTTAGAGACTTCTCATTTTCTTAGACTAAAGTAACAGCTATTTAAAGAGACTGAAAGAGCCCTGTGCAGTTTGGCCCCACCCCACCACTCTTAGCTCCTCACACCTACTCTGTCTGGTTCCTTCACCATCTTCACTAAGCTGCCTCCTTCCAGCCTCTTATACTCCATACAATCTCCCCCCCACAGAATTTTGCTAGACAGTGTTCCTTCAGCTAATAAGGGCACCTGTTTCCCACTCCCATTTCATCCATTTATCATGTACTTTTCCTCTAGTTTTGCTGGCAAGGGTGTCTCCTTATGAAAATGTCCCTGATCATCTCCACACCCATACCATACTCCCAAAACATCATGGTTCTCCCTCATATCTCACACCGTAACTGGGTTTCACATGTGATGGACAAGCTGCATCACTGACTGACATTGTCTCATGTCTCCCAGGAATCTGAGGACTTTTTCTGGCAGAGTTTTGTTTCTGTGTACCAACACTGTAGCTCAAAAGCTAGCATTTGAAATTTATTCAAACCTGGTCATTGACAGGTGTCTAACTTTCTAATAAACAAATTATATGTCAATTAATATACTTCCAGAAAAGCATATGAAGACCTTCGAAGTAGTGAGAGTATTGTGTGGAGTTTATTGGTTCTTATGGAATGGTAATAATGCATATTCTTCAAGATGCTCAAATTTCTGTTCAAAAGGAAAGAAACTGGGAATGGGGGAAAGGAGAAAAGAATGAAAGAAAAAGTGTATTATATGTATAATGTAAGATAGCTATGCTACTTTCCATTAGTTCACTTTTTTAAAAAAAAGTTGTGCCTATATCATTTGATCAATTTTCTGTGCCTATATCTTGTAATCTGAGCAACTACTTTGAAGATAACAACAAACAATGTACTACCATTGTCACTCTGCTATCTTGTTTTGAAATTTTGTATCATTGTTTTTAGTGTTTGAAAAAAAGATTCTAAAGTTTCACTGAGGCAATTATTTCCTTGCTGGATTCTGGTTTTGCTAACAAGCCTGAGGCTTCTCTTATTCTGATTCCACCCCCATTTAAGTGTTTGTGGTCTATATCGCTTTCAATTTTTTCTAGATATTCTCCTCTGCTGAGGGAATCCCCTAGACCTGTGTTGGTGCCTATGATAGTCTCACAATCCTACTTTGTTGAGATACTCGGCTACACACCTACACAGTAAATCCACACCAAATGATAATCTCTGGTCTAGATTAAGAGCTGGCTTTCTGCCAGTTCACCAATGAATCATGCATTTCGTAGATTCACTCAAATATGGAGGAGGCATGCTAGGTACTATGATTATCCAGGGTCTAGTCACTTGAAAAGATGATTGATTTTCAGCACCACTGAAGCCCCTGATTTATTGGGAATTAGTCATAACCTGCCTGGTCCAACTGGGTGAGCAAAGGACAACTTGGGTTTACTGGCAGCTTGGAGCTCATTGATAGCATGTCTGGGTAAAGACATACCACACATCTCATGATCCTGGGCATAACCACATGAACCTGATGATTGGAATGTTTGAAAGGCATAGTGGTGCAAGAGAATATTTATTGGGCACAGAAAAGTAATTCCAAGAGAACGTGTGAGGGAGAGAGAAGAGCAGAAGACTTTAGAGTCAATTCTGAGGTGGGTGCAGTGAGGTGGCCTGTGTTTTACTTAATTGCTACAAGTGATGATATTATCAAGGATAATATCATGGAAGGATAATATCATGTACCATGGAGTACATGGAACAGAAAACCACAGTGGTAGTTTCTCAGTGACAAGAGCAAACAGCACAGTAGCACAGTCTACATGGTCAGTGCAGAAAGGAGTCAGTGTTTAGTGTAAATGGTTGAGTTCAGAATTTCATCAACCTGGACCTTCTTAAGGTCTGCTGAGTAGGGTTGTAATCTGAAAGCATTATTTGAGACCAAATAGCTAGTTTTCTGGTATATTTGATTCTAGATACTGAGGAACCAAGAAAGGTGAAGGAAAAACAGACTAGTTGAGGAACTAAGTACAAAGAAAATAAAGAATAAAAACCACACTTAATAATTGTTTACTTTCTTGGGTCAGGTACTTTGCTCTTGTTAAACAGTGAAATCAACCCCCAGACCTAGGGATGTAAGGAAAATTATCATCCCCATTTCAAGGAGGGAAATCGAGGTTTTTCTGGCTGCTGTTAAGCTGCAGACTGAAGATTCTCATTCCAGCAGCCTGGTCTTGCGATTGGTATTGATATCACCTGGGTTACTGTCATTCCCAAATATCTCTTCACTCTGCCTACCCTGAGGGCAGAGAAGGTGATGAAGAGGATGGGGCATTGCCACTTGTCCAGCTCTTGCTTATTCAGCTGTATTGTGACACAGCAGAAAGCATTGTGGGGCCAGTGAAGCAGGTTGCCAGGTGTAGGCAGACTCACTGTGGGTGGGGCGCTACACATGGTGTTCCATAGGATGTGTGCTGTGGTGCTGTCCACATTGTGCAGCTTCCTGCAGAATTTTATTCCTGCAGTTTGTGTATGACTTGTGAGATTACAGCCACTAACCTGAGCTAGCAGTCCCAGGAGTTAGGTTCACTTTTCAGGAGAAAAAACGGTGATGTAAGTCATTCCTCTGCTTGTCAGTACACCCTGCACTCTACCCTCCCTTCATCACTGCTCTCCAAGAGTCAGTGTCTTCCTAAATCCAGCTTATGATGAAAATTTAACTAACACATATCTGTGTCACCACGCTGGTAAACTTATTGGGTTGGATTTAAACTTGTCTGTCATGCATCTCTATGTGTCATCTAGCTATCAGTTGGCCTACTACTTCACATACCTCAATGATTATAATTTCCATGCAGAACAATGCATATTTAAAATGTTCTCAGTTCCTAGTTCTCTTGGGCTGTTCTGCTAGAGGAACTTGTCGTGCTGGCTTTCCTGATGAACTTTGGAGGAGCTTTGGTCTACATCTTTAGCATCATTTTCTGGCTTCAGAGGGGAAGATGGTGCACTGCTCAGCCTCATTGAGAAGCTTGTCACATTGGCTTTCCTAATGGAAACTCAGTTTTCCTCATCACTGGAGGAGTTCAGAACCTCACTGTTGTTGAGGATGGCTGTAGTACTTTTGGGAGAGCTCTGGTGCTTAGCTTGAGTATTGCTTCCTAGTTCCAGTTCAGAACTCTCAGCCCGTTAGCACAGATCTTTCCTCTTGCTGGCATAGAGGGAGCTTCCACCACTGACCTCTGAGCCTTTCCAGCACAGATCCATGAAGTAGAAATCCAGGCCTTCAGCTGGATTCCTTAGTATTTAGTGTGTGACTAGATTCCCTTCACTTGTTGTATATGGTTCTTGGATGATTCATAATAAACTAATATTATAAAAAATAAAATGTTCTCATGTCACTTGCCATACTCTAAGTGCAGTTATGAGTGCAGGAAGTCTGATGGTTTGAAAGCTGCATACTGAACCCTTTCCTGCATCTGTCTTGAGTTTAGTTTGGTAAATGCAAAAGTCAGAGGACACTTTTCTATAAAGAAGTGAGAAGTGGTTCATCCTTCCTAGTGATTCAGTTGCCATTTTAAAGAATAGGATTTAATTATAACTACCAAATTAAGTCAGTCTTGCAATGAGTGGGAATTGAGGTTGAAAAGGAATCACTCATTTATAATTATATCAGTCAAGAAAAATCACATTAACATTTCATTATACATGAGACATGATAC
>PVKN010032465.1:0-12290 GCA_004027915.1 Capromys pilorides
GCCTGGGGCCTGCACCGCGTGCCGTTCGTGGGGAAGCAGCCAGGCCACCTCGCATCACGCCCCTGCCTCCGTGCCCTCCTGGGAGCCCACCTGCACTGCCGGTCACTGAAGACACCTACAGGGAGGTCACCGTGTCCCTCCCTGGACAGCATCCCCTGGGTGGCTCCTCTGTGTAAGAAAAGTGAATCTGGGGGACCAAGTCACACGAGCCAGGGCTTCCTGTGTGAGCATCGTACCAGCTGGCAGGTCTCCAGTTTCCGGTAGGAAGGCCAGGGTATCCGGCAAGATGGCATTTGATGAAAGTGAGTGGAAGGGGTGCATTCCATAGGAGAGCAGGTGCAGAGGCCCTGGGGCCGGAGTCCTGGCATCTGAGAAGCTGGAAGGCGGGGCGGACGGCAGAGGGCGCAAGCAAGGGAGAATTCTAGGGTGGCGTCGGCTAGGTGGTGAGAATTCTTGGGGGCCCTTGAGGGCCCCCAAGTGGTTTGTAAGGGCCTCCCAGGGTCTGGGGAGGCCGAGAAGAAGAGGGAGACTTGCAGAGGCCCCGTAAATGGCGGAGGCCAAACAGCCAGCACTTGGGAGATCTGGCCACGACCACGGCCACCAGCCCCCTCCACCCTCCAGCCCCCACAGTGCCACCCTCAGCCTGGCCAGAGCCAGAGTCCACAGCATGCGCTGCCACAGAGCAGCAGGCTGCCCTGCGTGGCCTTGCCACCAGGTATGTCCCTGTCCTCACAGATACCTGGCTGTGCAGCACCAGAGTTCTGATCCGCGTGTGCTGGACAGAAATCCCGCCACGGGTGACACACAAGGCAAAGCGTCTGCAGTGGGCAGTGACGCTTGTCGGGGCTGACGGCCACGGGACAGGATTTCTTGTGGGTACAGATCTCTCACACCAGGCTCCGAGAGGTGGAGTTGGAAGATCTCATGCCACTGATTGGGGTGAAGATGGTGGGTCCCAAGCCGGGCACGCTGTCTCCATGAGAGCCATGCTGCGGCTCAGGCGTGGGGCGGTCACGATGCTGCCTGCCCGCTGCCCCTGTGGGCATGGCACACCTAGGCCTGGGCTGGGGCCGCACCCATGTTCTAAGGAAGTCACTGCCAGGACCCCTGGAAGGGGAGCAGAGTGGCCCCCTGTGTGGCGCCTGGATGCCAGCGCCGAGGGGGTTTGTTGACCATTGGCTTCATCCTGTAAAGTGGGACCCAAGGAGGCCCTGAGAAGTGTCCCCAGGATCACCCCAGAGTGCATCCGCACCCAAAGAAGTGACTCCAAGCTCCACACGGAAGCGGAATGAACATGGACTGACAATGGTAAGTAGTTATTTGGCTACTTTTACAGGCGCACTTGGGCGCATTTCAGGCCATTTTATGGGCAAATGCTATTTTGAGGGTTCCCAAACTCCCACACTGCATGTGAAACATTTGTAGGGTGGACACGTGGAGTTTCAAGCCCACGGTTCTTGGACTTAAGTCTACAGCTGCCCTAGGATCCCTGGGAGACAAGCGCAGACCCCGTGTGGGCCCTGGGCTGAGGTGGGCCTGGCCCACTTGACCCCACACTGGCTGGTGACCAAGGCGGATCCCAAGGGCCATTGGGGGGTGAGGTCCGAGAGCTGCGCTGAGACAAGGCCATGGGGAGCTCTGGCCGGGAGCTCCAGAAGCTTGTGGGGAGCCCCTCCCCGGGGCACTGCTGGCTGCTGGGGCCCATGTTTTTCCTTCTTTGTGGAGGGCCATGTGTCCCAGGTGGTATGATTGCTTCTAGGACCACTTGGTCCAAGCTCAGCGTTTTCAGCTCCTGCCTACAGGTTTTGTGTATGTTTGGGGTGCCTGGCTCGCTAGGCCAGTCACCTGAGCCTCACCCAGGGCCACCAGCTGCCCTGATTGCCTGGCCATCCTGCCACCAACACTTTGTGGTCCCTTAGTTCGTCCCCCTGCCCCAAGACATTTGCACGTGCCATCCCTCAGCTCAGAAAGCTCTTTTTGCGTTGTTTCCTGCCCACCTCAGCGTCCCATCTGGCTGTGGCTCCTGCTCCCTGTTGCCTACATGGGTACTGCACCAGAGCACCAGCTGGCCAGGGTAGGCTCCCAGGGGACGCCGTGCACTCTGAATCCTCCACCTCCACCTGCTGATGTTCTGGCCACAGCATGAGAGCCCCAGAGCACGTCACTCCCCCTGGTCGCTGGGGTATTGAGTCAGGACCGGCTCCCAGCTCCTGGCCATTGCCGTGACCAACTCATGCATGAACAAATGCTTCCATCCCCACCCCTGCCCTCAGGGCTCTGTGGAGACCCAGGGACAGTGGAGGGCGTAGGAGTCGGGCCGAAGCCAGCAGGAGTACACCCACGGTGCAGCCCCGAGCATCAAGAGTCAACCTTACAATGATTCCAACCCACAGCGTGCCTGGCACCATGTGGGCATGAGGCAGGACCCCCAAGTCTCACCCTCAGCCTTAGATGGGACAGGACAGGACAGTGGCCAGGGCCAGGGCAGGGAACCTGCGCCCGCGCCCAGTGGTGGGGACCAGACTCTCTGTGCTTGAGAAAGATCACGAAAGCTATCACCCCTCTCAGCAGCATCAAACCCCAGCAGGGCTGTGAGAGCTTTGGGACTCTCGGCGACACAGGGCACCAACCATGTTGTTTCCATAATGATTGTCATTTTGCTTTTTGCTTTGTTTTGTTTTTTGGTGCTGCCAGGGCTCGAACTCAGGACCTTGGGCTTGGCAGGCAAGCACTTCTTCCACTGAGCTATCTCCCCAGCCCCCTGATTGTCACTTTGGTTTGTAGAGGATGAGTCTCTGGGGAGGTACCGGCACTACCTGCCTCCTCCATATCTGGTGAGTATGAGGCCATAGGCTCAGAGCTGTGGCTTCTGTCCACGGAACCACATTTCTGGGGCGCCGTGCTCATGTTCTGCTTGGGTGAGAAGCTGTGGCTCCAGCCAAGGCTTACAAGTCTGCGGGGTGGAGGGACCTTCGGGGCGTGAGGGAAGGCCACTGTCCGTGCTCAGGAGAGGCCTGCTGGGCGACCCCTTCCCACCGCCCGGAGACCTGCTTGGAATGTGTCTTTTCCGTAACAGGAGTCAGGACTCAGCCTGGCGTGCTCTGTGGAGCTGGCGCCGCCGCCAGATTCCTGCGGCCCGCTGCCCTAGTGGCTCTTGCCTGCCTTCCTCCCCGACGGACCCCCTCGCTGATGAACGCTGGCAGTGCACACTTTTCCAGCAGGCCTCACATCAGGGGTGGCCACGGCAACCCAGTGCTGACCGAAGCTGTTGGGGTTGGGGACGTCCCAGGGGGCCGTGAGCTCTGGGGGCCAAACCCAGTCACTGTAGCAGAGACCACATGCATGTGGCCACAAAGCCAAAAATATGTACTACCAGGACCTCTGAGAAAAGTGCGCCAGTGCCTGGTTCTAGCACACAGAGCAGTTGCCTGGGTACTGACAACTGCACCATCTCGCAGCGACTGTGTCTGTATCTCTGACCTCCCACTTTTGACGACATCTTCCCTGGGCATAAAACCTCAGGGGTGGACTCAGGGGACTGATGAGTGAGGCTCTGCCAGGCTTTCTGCTCCCGTGTGGCTCCTCGCCTTGGATGACATTTCCTCGGCTGCCCAGACCCGGCCACCGCATGGTCCTGGGGTGCAGGTGTCCTCGGCGAGGGCTTTGGAGAGAAGCGTGGAAACTGCACGTGGAGCCCTCACTAATTCCGCGTGTGTGCTGTGCACGTTTTGCCCTTTCCCAGCAGCCCAGCTGTGAAGGTACTCATGGCTTTTACAGAGGGGCGCCCGTGTTGTCCCTTCCCTGTGAGGGCCTCTTCCAGAAAAGGGGTGACTGTCAGAGTCAGCCTCTGGCCGGGCAGTGGGCGGGCGGGCGGGCGGGCGGGGGTGGCGATTTCAGAGGAATGCGGCTCCTCAGCAGTTGGGCTGCCGGGAGACTAACTGGATTAGAGTCTGGGAAGCGCCGGCCCAGCCGCTCGGGACTTCTCCCCAGCCCAAGGACAGGCCTCCCAGGGTAACCGGAAAGACCCCACCAGCTCTGCCCAGACCCACGGGGCCCTGGGTGGGCAGGCTCCTTCCCAGGACGGCCGGCTGCCCGTCGGGTGGCTCAGGGGCGCAGCTCTGCGTGCGCCGCAGCTCCCGGGCACGCCCATCCGCCTGCAGCAGACAGATGCTCTCAGGGAGGCTGACAAGCGGTGGCAGCCGACCAAGAGCCCCCGGGGGAGAGCAGAGACAGCACTTCCTGACGTGTTTACACCCCTTCTCAAGCTGACTGGGGCGACACACCACACGTCACTCAATCCCAGGTCTTCCTCGGAGCTCTCCTGGGGCTGGAAGCGGGGTACATGGCAAGGATGTCCCCCAAGGACAGATGTAAGGAGGGTGGACTGGACGCGCTGACCTGGGATCCAGCAGTGTCTGCCCCGGGGGGTGCCAGCCCCACCTGTGCACACCCATTTATCTGCGAGCCCTCCAGCCTGGACGCGGGGGCTGTCACTGAGCCAGGCGGGACAACCTGCAGCCTGAGTCTCAGACCTCTGGGTCCTGCTGGATGCTGACATCTGCCCAGGGGCCTCCATGACCCTCCTGAGCCACCCTCCAGCCACCCTCATCCTAGCCAAAGCACCAAGTGACCTTGAATGTCCTTTCCTGCTCCTCACGACTCCAGCCACAGTGCTCCCCTCCCAGGCCACCTGTCCTCATCGGCCTGAGCGTGGGTCTGAGCAGGACCTGCGGGCTCTCACCCAGCTGGAGCGCTTGAGCGTGGCAGGAGGCACATTGTACCTGCCCAACTGTGTTCTCACCTGTGGGGCAGAAATAGCGACACCGATTTGGCCAGGTTGCAAAGGCCCAAAGTGGGAACAGCTGCAATGGGCTGGTGAAGTGGCTGCCACGCCCTGCTCCCTGGCTCGGCCTTTGGGACCAGTGTCAGAGCAGGGGTCTGCATCGCACAGGGGCATCCCTATCGCGTAGAGGCTCCAGGGCCTCACCAAGTGACGGGCCACCATGGGCCGTGGCAGCCAGCACCCCAGGCTGTGTCCAGCTCAGGTGCCACCTCTCATGGAGGCGGAAGTGTTCACTTAGTGAGCATTTCCGTCCTTAAGAATGCGGAATGGCAGGCACCTACGAAGAACGGAGATGTGTTCTGCATTCCCCACGAGGAAGGGGACCATAATGGGCTGCAAACATGGGTGGATAAAAATAAAAACTGAAAAGCAAAACATGGCTCGGAGCTCACTCTGCGCCATGCGGCGAGCCCAGCCATGGCTGTCCAGCTGCTCCAGGCCTGGCATTCCCAGAGAGGCTGCGTAGCCTCACGCCTGCCTTTCCACCACAGCCTCTTTCGGGGGACACCAGCAGCAGCCTTGTGTGAGCAGCAGGGCAGTGGGTAGGCAGCCAGGGCTTCGAGGGAACACTTCCGGTCCACCCAGGGTGCCAGAACCTGTCATGAAATTTATTTCTTCATTTGGAACACAGGCTGCACGGCTGAATCCGAGAGTCACCAGGCGTGGCGCTGAGAACCTCCTGGAGATTCTACCATTCTTGCAGACTTCCCACAGCAGCGATGAGTTGCCCCAGGCAGGAATGGAAAGTGGGGGCTATGCAGCAGGCAAACACAGGCCCTTTACAAAGACACCCCTGAGCCCTGCCATGGTAGTGGGCATCAGGAGGCCCAGAGAGCCAGGGCATCCATGAGAACAATGCCATGGGACAGGTACCACGCGTGCCAGCCACGGGACAGGTGCCATCTACGCCAACCATGGGATAGGCGCCTATGGGATCCTAGGAAGCCACCTGCTGCTCCTGTCACTGTACTAGGTCAGTCCCCAGGTGGCCCAACCTTAGCGGCCCACAGCTTCTGTACCTGCTGCCGCCTGGTAGAGGTCCTGCCCCGGTTACCTCCACTTCCCTGCCTGCCTCACTGAAGAGTTGGGCTGCAAACCCTCCAGCATCCCCCCTGCAGTTCCTTGGCTGTTCTCATTAGAGGACAGGTGCAGTGGAGGTTCTGGGCCAGGTGGGCTCTGTCCGTCCCACACTTCCATGCCCAGAGAAAGAGCTAGCAAATAGCCTCTTCTCCCCCTCCCCCACCACGCTCCTGATCCCCTCCTCTCCCCTCCCTCCTCCCGCTTTCTCCTTCTCTCTAATTTTGCATGTTTTCTCCAGGCTGGAAACTGAGAGTTACAATTTTACAAATTAATCCACACTCGTTCATTCATTGACCTTTAAATGAGCAGGTGCCACATTTAGGCAACCAACTTAGTATAACTCAGTTGCTCTCAGAGCAGGAACACGTGTCCTTTGGGGGGGGCTCCAGGGCCAAGTTGCCCATGCAGGCAGAGCGGTCCACACTGAACACCAGGCTCCAAGCCTGGGCCCGGCTGGGCACCCAGCTCCCCCAAGACCTAACTGGAAACCTGCTGTTGGACATCCTTAGGCCCAGAGTTCTACTCACATGCTTGCACCCAAAAAGCCTTCCCGGCTCACTGCACCGGTGGGCCCTGGCGCTGGCTGATCTGAGTCAGCCGCCTTGTCTCAGCTGTGTTGGAGCCGGTGGCCACATTCTTCCTGCCACCTAAACATGAGGAAGCCCTCCCCACGTGCCCGAGCCCAGGCAGCCGGCACCTGCGAGGATTGGACTGCCGAGAGCAGCCCCAGCCCGTGATAGGGCGCGTCAGACCTTCACCCCATTGCTCGAGGGATGCCCCTTTGTGGCACTTGGGGTCTGAGGACTCGCGCTGCTCCCTGTGGAGCTGGCCACTCTGTGGGCACCCACTCTCCCTGCGTGGGGCTTTGCGTGGGCACAGCGTGACCATTGTAGGTGCTCACCCTGGGCCTGGGGTCAGGGCTCAGCCCTGCTTTTGAGCTGGGAAATCAGAACCTTGAAGGGGGAGACACAGAACAGAGAGGAGCAGGTGCTGGGGAACACGGAGGAAGCAGCGTCCACAGTGACCGGAGCTCAGCAGCACAGCCCGTCTTCACCCGGCCTGTGTGGACTGGCGCTCAGCAGGGGCTCTGTGTCTGTGTCTCTGGAGGGATCAGCAGAGGAGACCACGACAGCAGCCGCCTCGTTCCACTGCTTACCCACCCATGCGCACCACGCACTTCGTCCCAGGGCAGCCCTGCAGCGGCCCCGGGCCGTCGCCCTCCTTCTCTGAAGGGCCAAGGGCAGCTGGGACCAGAAGCTCCCCAGTCGGCCTGCTCAGAACCTAATGGCTGTTTCTCAGCAGCCCAGCTGCGCACACCGCGTGCCTGCCCAGCACTCTCGCTGGTGACAACATCCCCCTGGCCTCGTCCATCTGCGGTAGGTCTGGGACAGAGGGAAGCCTCCCACGTGCGGGGTCTGCTGCTCATGAGGTGTGCCCGCCATTCCCGTCCTGTGTGTCCTGCAGTGTGGCTGACACACCCGGGGTCACCTGCTGAGTCGAGGCCAAGCCAGCCCAGGACAACATGGGGCTCAAGGCAGAGAGGTGGACACTGGGAGACCGGCCAAGGGTAACATGGGTGTGATCATATATTTTAATATCTGGCAATTTTTCCACGGGTCCAGATTTTTTCAAAATAAAAATAAATCACAGAGAAGAAGCAGCCAGAGTGTCCGTGGAATTAGGCATTTCTAGACGCTGAGGAGTGGGGTGCTGAAGACGCCCTGTGGAGGCCGAAGCTGCGCTTCCCACACTCCGTCTCCGGCCACCCGGGCTCCTCAGATGTGCTGGGCCAGCACCCAGACGGCTCTAACGGCCCAGGCCCCGGTAGTGGCCCTGCCTTCCGCCATGGGCTCACCTGCTGTTGCGACCTGGTCTGGTGGCCCAGATGGCCCCCACCCCAGCAGGTGTGGCTGTGGGCTCCGCCGTGGGGCACACACGTGGGGCTCGGCCACGCCATCACGGCAGTTTCCGTAGTGCGCGCAGAACCAGCCTGACGTGAAACCAAGTGCCGAAGCAGCACGGGACCACAGATGGCCTCCTCTCTGCAGGAAGTTCACACCAGAGACCTGGGAAGTTGACCCGACCAAGTTACTTCAGCATAAATGTTCTTAATGCGAGAAGTGTAAACCCATTCTGTTCCACCTCTTCCTGTAGCTCCAGCACTTCAGAATGGCCATGAAAGAAGGTGTTCCCATCACACGCATGGCCTGAACTTGGGACCCGTGCAGCCTCTTCAGACCAACTGTACTGATGTTATTAATCGGGATAAAGTAACGTGGGCCCCAGCCACGGATCTGTACTACCCGCCCCCGCAGCAGCCGACTGAGGTGTGGGTGGGGAGTTCGCATGGCTCAGGCAGAGGACCAGAGGTGGCCCGCTGGGGCTGTGTGGTGCCAGCCCAAAAGGCCATGCCCTGGGCAGACTGGGCTCTGAGCAGAAAGCAGGGGAGTGGGGTGCGGTTCACCTCCAACCTCGGTCCCGCATTCTCACTGGAAACTGCAACCTGCAGAAGCAGGGCCACAGGCAGGTCTGGAGCTCCCTGCGCCTCTGCACCCACCCTGTCCTGCACCATGCGGGCACGGGGTGCTGTCACCTCTGTCGCACTCACATGGAAACGGAGACTGAGCCACGGTTTCTGCAGATGTGACAGCTGTGTGGCTTAGGATGGCCCCAGCAGGACATGACCAGAGCCTTCTAAAAGGGGGCTCAGACCCAGATGCACGGGGGCGGGGGGGGGGACACGACACAGCAGCGAGACCCTCGGGACCACCTGCGTAGCTGGGGGCAGCAGAAAGGGCGCCCGGGCCTTCCTGGGGGGCAGTGTGGCTGGTACCTTGCACACAGACCTCAGCCTCCAGAGCCAGGGACTGGGTTCACTCCCACCACCCAAGGCTGGCTGTTGGGAAACAGCCTGTGTGTGCATGGTGCTGGCTGTCCCCACAGGAGCTGGTGGCCCTGAAGGGTCTGCATGCAGCCTGTCATTCCTGGCTCCAAGGCCTGGCGCAGACCCCACAGGAAGAGGAAACGCAGGCCAGCAGCCACACCCCTGCCTCGCCTTTGCCCCACGGGGGCATCATTAAATAAATCATAAGCCCAGGCAGCCCAGAGTACCTGAGTCTGTCCCAGGCCTACTCTGATGGACAGCTGTCAGAGGACAGGGTGGGGGTGGGGCCTCTGGACCCTGGGCCTGCTGGACAGGACAGGACAGGAGCCTGAATCCGAGAGCTGATCAAATTAGCATGCGCAGCTGTCCAAATCATGGTCCTGAAACCCGAGGACCCGTGCTGGGAGAGGCCTTTTCGCTAAGGACAACATCGTGGAAACAGACGCACCCTTCCTGGGAAGCGGGGAGAAGGCTAGCGGCTTCAGAGCCGACACCCTGGGGGGCTGCGCGGAGCAGCTGCTCTTGGCAGGAGCTTGGGGTGGGAAGGGCCAGACCCCAGGCTGGAGGAGGGGTGGGAGTGCCCCCAGCCAGCATCAAGGGGCTCAGCACACCTGGCAGACGGGCCTGGGGCTGGGCTAGTGCAGCCAGAGGCTGAGGGGGTGGGGTGGGGGGCGTGCTGCCGCCCAGAGGCTAGAGGGTGAGTTGACCACGCCTGCCCCTGAGCCCCCACCCCAGGGCTTGGCAAGCAGCTCTCAGGGGCTGGGGGCAGCACCTCCGAGGCACTGGCGTCCTCGGCAGGGAGACTTCCAGAGTGGTCCCCATGCACTAAGGAGCTGAACCCCACTTCCTTGCCCTTGGTGCTGTGCCCTTGATGAAGGACTTCATCGGGATGCGCACACGGCAGAGTCCTGTGGAGAGAGCCAGTGGAGGCAGGCGGCACCCTGCAGGCATGCGCCCGGGAGCTGGGGTGCTGCCGAGTCCTAGTGACCTTCCACTCTGGGACGACTCTGGCATGGCCAAGTCTCAAAGATCATTCCAGGATCCTCCGAGGAGGCTGGGGCTTCCTCAGGGCCTGTACCATGCAAGACTCTAACTCAGGTCTCCGCCCAAGGAAAGAGGGCGTGGGCCAGGGCTCTCGGCAAGGCCCCGCCCCAAGCGCTTGTTCTGCGGAGCTAGCTCTCCAGCCCCTGCTGTCTTTCTTTAATTAACTGCAACGCACGTCATTTTGGACTCCACTACCCCCACTTTGTCCCTCAAGACTGCGAGTGTCTGTCTGCCTAACGCAGGGACAAGGCAGGAAGACCCAGTGACCAATGGCACTGGTGGGCCAAGGCTGCAGACGCAGGAGCAGAGGTGCGCAGAGGCCTCCGGGCAGTGTCCATCTGCCCCTGAGTGAGGAACCACCTGGGGCAGGCCTCCCTCCGGGGCCTGAGGCTGCTAGGACAACAGGAGGGCATCACCTGGGGAACGCACTCCCAGGCCTTGCAGGAACTTGGACCCTGGGGCCCGTGTGCCTCTCTGGCACCCTGGATGGGAGCCAGCTCCCACCCTCCTCTCCCCAGGCCAAGACCTGGCCAATACCAGGGCCACCAGTCATGTGGAGGGCAGAACAGGAAGCCAAAGGAAGGCCTGGGGGAGCAGCATCCCGCCCCCACGAATGCCACGTGCTTTCCTCAGGTGAGGACTTCCTGTCCCTGAGGCCGCCCTGATCACACCCCGCTCTCAATCCCCAAGAGCCCATGTCACTACTTTAGCGCACAGTAGAGCCTGCCTCCTTCCCACTCTGTCTCAGTGTCCACCCTCTCCCTCCGCTGGCCCTGCCCTCTCCCTCCCCTGGCCCCGCCCCTCCCTCCGCTGGCCCCGCCCTCTCCCTCCGCTGGCCCTGTGTGCTGAGTACCTATTTGCCTTAGAGCAAGGCTTTGTTCCACTGAAGGAGAAAGTGGGGGCCTTTGGATGGGCAGCATCTCCCAGGCACCTCCACAGGAGGCTTTGTGGGATTTCCCGCCCACGTGACCCCCGCACCCTAAGCGCCTGCACTGTCGCCTGCCCAGGCCCAGTTCCACTATCTCCCCACTTCCAGCACCCCCGCTCCCTTGCAGCTCAGGATGGGCTTGGGCCCCAGGCAGCTCCTTTGCAGTGCCCACTGGGCACACACTTCCCATCCCTCGCCTCTCCTTGCCTCTGCCTCCCTCCCACCTTCCTCCTGCCAGCCTCAGCTGTTCCTGAGCTGGGGAGCCCAGAGGATCTTCAAGCCAGAACTGTTTGCTAGAGACAGCACAAGCTTGTCCAGCCACTCGGTGCAGGGCTCCCAGGGGGTCTCCAGGGAGCCTGGTGGAATAGAGGTGACAGGGCTGCTCTGTGTGGACCAAGGGCTCTAACCCCACCTGGCAGTGGCACATGAGCCCTGCTCCTCAGCTTCAGGGCCCATCAGGTCTCCAGACGGAACTGGGCTGTTGCTTCAGGTTGGGAACCTGCCGTCTGCTCCCTGGGGTAATCCTTGCATGTCCATCCCCTGTTTCTTCCCCTGAATCTTACAAGGCTGGCATTGCTGCTGTCTCTGGACCGGCACAATCCCAGGAACCAGAAAGGAGAAAACTGCCCCGGGGTCCCTGAGGGGATGAGACCGCCCAGCTCCCCCTGCCGGCCCTGTGTGCTGCTCATGTGCAGGCAAGCTGAAGTCTGCATCTCCCTTGGCCGTGGGGCTGCCCCCACTTTCTGAGCCCCATTATGGGAGGGAGGGGCTTCCCCAGGCCTCTAAATGCTCACAGAATTAGGAGCAGATCCAGAGGCTGCCTGCTTTGTAACCAGCACCCCGAAGGGCAGCTCAGACTCGTGGCTTCTCTGGGTCCAGGAAGTCCACAGACCCCGGGGCCCCTGGAGTGAGGTTTCCTTCTGTGTCTGCTGTTGGCTTCAGTCCCATCCCACATCAGATGGGGGACAGAGGACGGAGAAACCCAGAGGGCAGGACAGACCAGCAGGGCTGTGGATTGCGAGCCAGCAGAGAAGGGAAGCCCCCGATGGGGCCAGAGCCACCTGCTGCGGAGCCGGGCGCTGTGGCACAGAGCTGGGCCCGGTTCCTTCTGAACTCCTACAGCCTTGCCAAGCACCACCTTTTCTTCAGGGCTGCCTCTGAGCTCAAGGCCCTGCCCACCGTAGGCAGTCCACACGCCCTCTCCGTTTTATTTTGAGACAGGCCTGTACTGGCCCCAAACTCACCATCCTCCTGCCTCAGCCTCCTGGGTAGGTGGATCAGCCACCACCTTTCATTTGTGATCACACTGTTGGCAACTTTGGAAATGTGTTAGACTGAAGACGCAGTTGGCCTAAGCTCGCTTAGCCTCTCCTCCTTGCCTGTTTGATGAGAGACTTCCGGTCCGGCTCACCGAATCAGTGCCGACGGAACCAGCATCCAATTCCAATAAACCAAGCGGGCTGGGTGGAGCAGTGGGGAGGGGAAGCGGGGGTAAAGCTCGGCCTCAGGCC
>PVKN010032466.1:0-12255 GCA_004027915.1 Capromys pilorides
AAAAAATTATATATATATATATATATATATATATATATATATATATATATATATATATGAAAACAACCTCAATTGAAAACAGCTGTCTGCATCAGCAGCAGTATCCTCACCACTGTTATTCTACCATTGTTGGCACGTTTGTAGCAAAGGCCTGTGTGATTGCTTCCAACGACTCCATGGCACCTAGTAACAAATCTGATCCTATCAGATGCTACAGGCATCAAGCAACCCTGAGGTAAGATTAGCTGCACTTAATGCCACACTCTGTCATTTTCTGCGTGACTTCACCCACAGCTATCACAGGGGATTTCTCATAAAATCCAGCTTAGCGAGTTAATCAACCTTGGGAAGCATCATAGGACAGAATGGATGTACATTTCAAAGGAGATTTATCCCTAAATCGTTTGAAATCACATGTCTGAACAATGTTTTTCCCACCCCCCTGCAGTTAACTTGTTGTTCAAAATTTATTGAATGCTTTCTTCTTGCTCTGGTTGTGGAATAATCCTTGTAAACCCATTAATCAGTTTATGAATGCATTCCAGGCTTTTGCAGGCTGTGGGTGAATGAAGGACTCAATTTCACTAGAGTTTTCAGAGATTTAAAATTGTGAACGACGGCGTCATCTACGCCATTTTTAAAAGGTCTCGTCTTTTGAAGGCATAATCAGGAATCATCAATATTTATTGTGGATAAATTTTAACTTCAAAATTGTTCAATAATAATGGTACTTAAGTACTATTAATCATTACTTACAATTATTCTGAGTACTGCTAAGTGCTTTATGTAGATCAAATCATGTGCCATGTAAAATATTTCATAAGCTCACCATGAATTGTGTTTTGTGCTATATTCTTTTAAATTTGTGGAATCAATAAACTGCTATAAGTACACTTCCCCAGTTCTTTCAATTAGTAAGTAGAAAACTGAGACTTAACCTCAGATTGAATGATTATAACTTATACTTTAATTCTTGTATATATTTCTTCATTGTTTGTTTTGTTTTGTTTATGTTTTTGTTTTGCTGTTGGTGTTGTTATTTTCTGAGACAAGGTTTCATTGTGCAGTCCAGGCTGGTCTTCAACTCACTTTGTAGCCAGTGCTGACCTCCAACTCACAGTGATCCTTCGACCTCAGATGCTCAAGCATTGGCATTACAGGTATACAACACCACAGCTCAAGTTGTTCCCATTTCTGTTTCAAATGAAAGAGGTATTTACTGATGGAAGTACAGAGAACAGTCAAATCAAAACCCAGTGCTTGGGATACATCATCAAAACTGACCTTGAACTGAACAATGCATTTTATTTCACAACAAGTTTTTCACTGTAAGAAATGAAATGATAAAAGACACTAAAGAATTAGTATTTGTTAATATTTCACTCAGTAGTTCAAATCTTGTCTCAGATATAAATTCTAAGAGAAAATTCTTGTTAGCATCATGAAGGTAGGAAGGATTCAGGATCTCAAAGAGGGAGGAAGTCCTGCAACTTGAACTGGGGTACAGGGTTAATGTTCTTACAAGAGAACATTAGTGCAAAATTAATAAAGTATACAGGTTTGTATGGAGCAAGCATGTAATTTATAGATAATTTATCAGCTGTAAGTTTTCACTTGTATATTTACTTTTAAGGATCTCTCAAATTTCAGCATAAACGAAGGACTTTCTCTCTCCCCTTGATTTATCTGCATGCATGAAGTAGCACTTGATATGTAGTAGATATTCATTAATATATTTGTTGAATAAATTATTGTACATCCTCCAAGCTTAGACACTGCTGTGGCTATCTGCAGGCAGCTTCTGCTGTCTCTCCTGGTGGTATGTGGTTTGGATGGGCACCCGTCCTCAGAAATGGGGGTCAGTTGTAGAACTGTCTGGACCTTCTCTAGCACAGGATCTACTTAGACAGATCTATGCTTATCTCTGCATTGGCAGATTAGGGAACTATGTATTTCATTGATCCAGGAACACTTTCTAAACTTTAACTTCAAGGTTTGTAGACTCTTTAATATATGAGAGCATGAATTTAAATCTCACTTGCTTTCTCATAGGACAGACTTGGGTTATAGTACTGCCAGGTGGTGGTGGCAGTTTGTTTGCCTTATTTTGGGGGACAGTGGGTAGAGCTTTTGTTTGCTGTCTTACATAGCAGCTGGGCATTAGGCTTTTGGTCTTTATAGGCAGATCTGGATGCATAGATTCCCTTGTGTGTATGCCACCTTTTCTAATATTAAAGATTGATTATTTGAGGATGGAATTTTATATTTGTTCCTTTCCCAACACAATTCTTAATTTTTATTTTGTTTTTACCACTATGCTTGTTCTTCATTTCATATTAGATATACCTTAACTTGAATATGGGAAAGTAATAAATTTTAGTTAAGTTTTACCCGTGTTATGGTTTATGTCTAGTTGTCTCCCCAAAGCCTCTTGCAGTCATGGGGAGGGGACTTCTAGAGTTTGAGACTTGAGTCATGATCCACTACGATTATGTGTTTTAGTACTGATGGGACTATGGGTCTGAATACTGCTGGGATTACTTGACTCTTGATCCACTGGAGTTATTTGTTTTAGTAGTGATGGAGTTATAGGTCTGAATATGGCTGGTATTATTGGTGTGGCCTAAGGTGGACAGGCTGAGGCAGAGAGCCTGAATGTAATATAAAGAGGGACAGAGAGACAGACTCAGGCTCTTGCTCTCTGCACCGTGGTTTTGTTGCCTGTGTCACAGTTGTTGCTGTTCTGCCGCCATGAACTGGATGCTCTCTGCCCTGTTCCACTCAGCTTTGGGCCAGCCAAATATGGACTGAAACCTTCAGCATCTGTGAGCTAAATAAACTTTTCCTTCCTTCATTTGGAGTGTTGGGTATTTGTCCCAGCAATGAGTAAAAAGCAACTAAGACAACCCAAGATTTTATTTGTTTTAATATAGACATTGAAATTTCCCATGTCATATCAGCCTGTGATGTTAAATAGAAATCTTAAGCAGCACTACACATAGTAAAAGCCTGGCTAGCGACCCTTATTAAGAATTTTTCACTTTCTTTATTACTGAACATCTATAATGATGTCATAGTGTTTATTACTGTGTTAAGTCACAGGAGCTTAATGATAGGTCTGCACCTATGCAGCAGTCTCCTGGGTCATCATGGTTGCAAGTTAGTTGGACTGGAATCCCAGAATCAACAATAAGGAATCCGCCTAGATTGTCTTCTATCCTCTTTCTCTGGTTTAACTGGAATCTTCCTTTTATGGACTTTCATTGGCACCAACTTGCTCCAACCAGCAACCGTTTGTGTCACTGTAAACTCCTCCCAGAGTCCAATCCTATAAAAGCTCCAACTTCTATCTCTGCCTCCAAGGTATCAGGCTTGTCTTTTCAGAGTCCTCCAGTGTGGCAATAAATGATTTCTTTGTTTTCACCTGTTTTTCTTTCTCACCAGAAGAAGGAACATTACACTTAGCACTGTCTTCAACCTGTGAGAAGTCACAAGAAATATTTGTAATTTGGTGAACTAATATTCATTCCTTTATTTTGCAATTTTTGATAGATGCAACTAGAGACCATACTCGTGAGTGAAATAAATCAGACCTGCATGTGTAAGCATTGTATTGTCTCACTAGTGTAAGAACCTGAAAGAGTAATTAAAATCTAAAAGTTATAAGAGATGCTATGAAAAGAGAAATACTCTATTCAAAGAGAAAGAACAACTGGGATGAATAAAAGCACAAAAATAAAGAAAGAAGGAAGATAAAAAGAAATGTTTACTTATATGTACAGAATAGCTTGATAATTATACTGCTGATTTCTGCTGATCTAGTGAAAGAACTACTATTTTCTTAAAAATTTAAGGAATGCTTAAATTTTTTGTTTCATTTTCAGTCAATCTTCACTGAATTTTTGCTTTTTATTTTCATATTCATTGTGGTTCTATTAATCCATTCCTACATACACATTCCTAAAAGGCTCTGGAATAATTATCAGGGTCAACTACATTTATCGTCCACATTTGCTCTATTTCCCCTAAAGTAATTTTCATCCAAGTCTGCTGTGCCCTTCCTAGTTGTTCTTTATTCACAGGCTTTGTTTTTTGGTGGAGAGAACCCTGGATTGATAGGTTCTCCTATTTGCTTTCCTGTGTCTTGGGGCAGCACTAGTCCTGGCTCGATGGACTTGCTGAGTCAAGGCAATTTGCATTCTGAAGTCCAGCTGTGAAGAGATGTTCAACTGCTGTGCAGAATGGGAGGTTAAGGGTGAATGCCAAAAAGTGAGTCCACACAGTCATTCATGCCAAACTTGCATTAAACATACGTTATTAGAAAATGGCATCATTTGTGTCTTGAAGGCAGAAAGGATTTAGGAATTCAAAGACAGAGGAATGAGAACCCAGTTATCACAAATAGTGTATACAGCTAAGAATCATTAAAAACAAATGCTATTTGAAGACTAATTGCCTTAGCTAATTTTCTCCATTGCTGAGACAAAGTACCTGACACCCAGAATTAAGGAAGGAAAGGTTTATGTAGCTTGCAGTTTGTGAAGGTTTCAGTCCATAGTCAGCCAGCTCTAAGGTAGAGAGGCATGACACAGGAGCAGCAGTTTAAGGTGGTAGAAGGCAACAAAAGCAGCAAGAACAAAACGGGAGTAAGAACAAGACATTTTTTCTCTCTCCTGTTCTATTCCAGCTACCTGTCCATTGTCAGGCATCTTCTACAAACACAGGATATTGACAAAGTGAGGACCCTGGCCTTCTCCAGAGTTAAACTTCCGAAATTCTCAAATTGACACAGTGTTTCATCCATAACATTAACTAAGGAGAATTTTTTTAAAAAATGTCTTATTTATTTATTGGTACAGGGTCTTGCCCCAGTAATTCTCTTATCTCAGCTTTCCCAGTGCTCAGATTACAGGCATGCACCACCATGCCTGGTTGAGGGGCCAGCATGGCATGTGGTACTGGGGATGGAACCTGGATCCTTGCCCTTGCCAGGCAGGTGCTTAGGCCACTGAGATATCTTTTCAGCTCCTTAATAAGAATATTGATTGATTGATTGGTTGATTGATTGATTATACTGGGGATTGAACTCAGAACCTTGCACTTGCCAGGCAAGCACTTATTCTACTGAGCTATCTCCCTGGCCCTTAAGAAAAATTTTAATTTTTTCCTCATAAAGCTAGATGTGAATATGTGCATGTGTCTGCACACATGAATATACTTTTTCTTTTCAAATTTTTTTCATTGAGTCTTTATGTTACAATAAAGCAGGCCTTTTGTATTAATAGAGGGAATGGAAAAGTGTAATGTCTTGGAGACAGGTACGACTGATTATTGTGTGCAGGTTTTTGAACAGTGCAAAACAATTGTTCCTTATGTGGCTGTCATCTCCAGTGAGAAGTAGTTAGGGACCCAGATATGACTGCAAAAGGCTCTATCTGGAAACAAAGAAGAATTTCCTCTATATGTGGATTGAAGGGAAGAGCTAGAGTATACTTTTAGCCTTCCTGATTTTGCTGGAATCTTACTAGGTTGTTAACGTCTCAGCAGATAAACCTGAGAATTCATTTTTATTTATCTATGTTTGCACTGCATTTCCTGTGATAGACTTAAACTGTAAAGAGAGTTGTAAATGCTGTGTCTGCGGGCTGTTTTTACTGAGCTGTATCTGTGTTACTTTGGCAGGGCCCGCCGAGTCCTGACGCTCAAAGGTCTTGTTGCTGGATAAAAGTCTGTGCCTCGTTAGCAGCACCAGAGAAAATTCTTGACTGGCAGCCTGGAGCTGTTCCAATTACTCAGCATGGTCAGGGAAAGAAGTGCATCATGGACAGTGCTCTGCCTGTGCCCTGTGTGCTCAGTCCGTGGAACTGTTCCTCTGGGACAATGAGTGTAGACTGAAGTCCACATGCAGTAGTAACCCATTGTCTATGAACCTGTTCTTCAGTAATATTACCTGAGCCATTTGAGGCATGTGGTAAATAAACAGAAAAGAAAGCAGGAAAATTCACTGCCTTTTTTGAGCTTTCATTGTTATGGGAGTTGGGATTGATGATTAAAAGAAAAAGAAAAAAACTACAAAAACCGTAAACTATCTTATCAGGTCAGTAGGTGGTTTAACTTCAGATATTGATAGTTACAATGAAACAAAATGAAGTTGAACAGTGGTCAAAAAATGACAATACGAAAGAGAGGGTAGAAGGCAGCTTGAGGCTGAAGTAAATATGGCTGCCAATGTAGGATTCACTGAGGCGGTGACATTTCTGTGGAAATGTGTGAGGCAAAAGAATGTTCTTTTTTTTTTTTTTCTGGAGCTGTATCTATGTTTATTTCAAGGGCAATGGGAAAAAGGGGTCTTTGTTAATGGTAGGGCTCTGATCCCCACTGGTGAGTGACTCAAGAACATCCTGTTGGAGAGCCCTGTGTGGAGAGGATCACCATCATTTTGGGTGATATGGAAATCTGTTAATTAGGATCTGTTCTGAGGAGCTGGGGACAGGGACTAACCTGAAGGTGCTACTCAGGAAACTTCTCTCTGAGTGACATGAGATCTGTACTGGGGGGTTATCATGGGGATATATTAATAACGGGACCTCAGTGATTGAGGGCTAGCTAATGGTGGTCTCTGTTCTGGAAGTGTTACTGGGAATTTCTATCTTGGGTGACTGGGAGCTCTTTGTGTCAGGAGATGCTAGAGGGGACTCTTGTGTCTGTCTGAGATCCAGGACCTTTAAGACTGCATTTCTGCCCTCAACATCCAGGGAAACCAGCAGCAGAAGAGCAACCTGGAGATAGAGTTCTCTGATGCAATGTCCTTTGGGGTCCGGACGGTTGTGAAGCTGCGTTTAGGTTGCGTCATTGTCACTTGATGCACTTTTTTGGCTCCAACACTGTCCCCAGGAGGATCAGTGGATCCACCAATCCTTTGAATTCAGGATGCTGATGCAAAGACCCCATGCTTTGGGGGGCAGATGAAGTATTGGACACCAAAGACAGAGACAGCGGCCAGTGGGTGGGCGTGGAGCTGGATGAACCTGAGGGAAAGAACGATGACAGTGTTGGGGATGTCCGGTACTTCATCTGTCCTCCTAAGCAGGGTCTCTTTGCTTCCGTGTCCAAGATCTCCAAGGCAGTAGATGCACACCCTTCTTGTGCTTGCCTGTGGGCTGGTCCAGCTCAATGCCATACCAGTACCCAGGAGCAAAGTCTGTCTTCCCATAAAAGCACACAATCCCCTGCTTCTGGCCAGCCATGAGGACTTGATCTCAAACTTCTGCCTTGGCCCCTTCACACTGCTGCAGGCTTCCCAGAGACGGTGATGATGGAGACTTTTTCTTGCCTTTGTGTTCACTTCGACCTTTGCCAGTGACCCGGGAAAAGTCCATCTGGGGAGTCCTGGGCATGGAGGTGACAGAAGGGGGTGCATCTACTGCCTTTGAGATCTTGGACGCAGAGGCAAAGAGACCCTGCTTGGGAGGACAGATGAAGTACTGGACACCCCCAACACTGCCATCGTTCTTTCCCTCGGGTTCATCCAGCTCCACGCCCACCCACTGGCTGCTGGCAAATTCTGTGGTTCCACAGAACCACAGTATGCCTGTCTTCTGGCCATCCAGCATCACACGGTCTCCTAGGCGCAGTGCACTGAGCATGAGATTGCCTGGGATGTTGTCATAGTTGGGTAGTGTGACTTTGGGGAGAGCACAAGACAGTGGCACAGCCTCCTCCAGCAGTGTCTGAAGCTCTTTAGCCACCAGCGCTGCTTCTGCCTTATCCAGGGACATGTCCATTGGGTCTGGGGCCACCTCAGCTGGCACCTGTCCCTTTCGATTCCTTAGCGCTGGGTGGGCATCATACTCTAGCAGGCATTTGGTAGCTCCCAGGCACAGGTTGGAGGCAGCGATGTGAAGGGCTGAGCCGTGGTTGAAGTCACTGCAAGTGGAGTTCACTACTCGGGGCTACGCACAACACTCGCACAAGGTCCGGCAGATCGAAATAGGCTGCATAGTGAAGGGCGTTCATGTTGGTCTAGCGCCTGCGCAGGGTCATGTTGGCGCCCAGCGCCAACAGCTGCTGTGAGAGACGCACAGCTGCAGCGGGGTCCCGGACTCCGTGGGCACCAGCCTTGCACACGTAATGGAGTAGTGTCACGTCAGTCATCCCATCTCGATCATTCACATGGCAGCCTCAATGAAGAATCTCATTGCCAATGACATCTATCTTGTGCTGGACTTGGGGCAACCATTGGTGCACGATGGCGAACAGCTCTGGGATGGTGGTTTGGGGGTCAAACAGAATCTCCTGGCACACAGGATCATTGGGATCGAAGAAGGTGGAGGCGTAGTCCTTAGGGAGAGTGGCAGGTGCAGAGGGGTGCACAACAGGTTCCTGTCGACGTTCCTGGGTGGGGCTGGGACAGGTTCATCCTCTTCCTCTTCTTCCTCCTCCCATCGAGGTGGAGGGGCCATTGGGGCAGGGTCTGTCTTAGTCATGATCTTCAGTGGCCCCTCGGCTGGATGAGGTTGGAGACTCCGGCTAAGACTAAGGAGACCTTGGCAGTAATGGGGAGGCTTGGTGTCGGGAGACCCGACACGGGGAGGAAAGGTACAGCAAAGGAATGTTCTAAAGAGAAAAAAGTAAACCTGTAGGAAGCTCAGGGAGGGATGATGCTTGACACAGTTTACTTAAAACAAGACAGCTACGACTGTCTTTCAGAAGATGGTTTTTCCTGGACTCATTCTTGGCAGGAGGGAGTAAATAGGGAGACTCAGGCAGAAGCAAGACTATGTGGAATAATGAAAGGCCTTGTGTGATTTTCACAGATTTTCAGCTCTATTTGGTTTATAAATGTTTTGAAGAAGAAAACACATGAATATATCATTGAATGAATTTCTGAAGCTTGGCTATGGGTGGAGCAGGAAAGACAGCTAGGAACATCCGTAGATGTCATGACATTGGTGCAGGTGTGAGATGGTAGCACCATGGGCCAGGGTGGCACCAGCGCAGAGGGTAAGGAGGCTTTTTTATTAAATGTTTTAAAAGCATAAATAGAAATCTTTATAATTACACTGCATAAGTGACTTAAGTAAATGGAAGAACTAAGGATAAATCATGATTTTTTTTTCTTTAAATGCCAAGGTGAAGGGTCAGCACACACAGATGTAGGAATAGTAGATAGTAGTAAATTGGAGAGAAAAGTTGATCTTCATTTGTGTATATGGTATTTCAAGAGGCCTGATTCACTCTGATCAGCGTGAATGTCAAGAGTGAGAATAGATCTGAAGATGATCTGCAGAAATTCCCAACATTTAGAGGTCAGGAGGAGGGGAAAAGTCCTGAGAAGGAAGCTGAGGAGGAGTCTTTAGTGAGTCAAACAGAAACATAGGCAGTTTTATGCCCAGGAAGTAAAGGGATTGGATCCTTTCAAAGCACAGGAGGTTTGACTAGGTTGCAATGTGCTGATGGCCACATTTAAAGAAAGGAGACAAAGAGGAGAGGAGAGGGGTGAAGAGGGGAGGGGAGGAGAGGAGAGGAGAGGAGAGGAGAGGACAGAAGAGGAGTGGGGAGGGGAGGAGAGGTGAAGAGAGGGGGGAGAGACAGAGACAGAGAGACAGAGACAGATATGACAGAGACACAGACAGAAACAGAAATGACAGAGAGCGACAGAGAGATAGAGACAGAGACAAAGAGCTTGAGGGTCATTAGGTCAGGGAATATGGAAGTTATTGATAGGGCTTTTTCAGTCAAATGCTGGTACCAAGAAGGAAAGGTAAAGCTAAGGAAGGGATGCGGAGGCAGTGAGCATAGTAGATTTTCAAACAGTTTGCCTCTGAAACCCACAGATAAAGTAGAAAGCAAGCTTTCAGGGTTTGGGGACCTCAACTCTAAAGACCAATTTAGTTACTTTTTATCTTGTACTTTCTCTTTCTCCTTCCTTCTACCTTTTTCTCTTCTTCTCTTCTTCATTTTTAGGGAAAATTAAATGTAATGTTCAGCCCCTAATTGCACAGTAAGTAATGGTTAGAACAAAGTGTGAGGCCAGATCTACTTGATTTAGATTTCCACCACAATATCTCAAGAAACCTAAATTTTACCTGACAAAAATGCACTTACATGAGCGGGGAGCAAGGAGAGTATCTGTCCATGTGCCAGTGCATTCTGCATCCATTCCATTTCCTCTCATATCTCATTCACCCCAGAGGCTCAGCGTCCTGGTGTATAGTGAGCCACCTGACCCGAGCCAGGGCAAATGAATGCTTCACGGCTTCTTAAACTTTTTAAACAGCATTTTGGCACTTTCCTTTCTTTTCTTCCATCCTTATTTCTCTAGCCCAATCCCTTTCTTCTTTTCTTTACCTTTTTCTTATAAAAGATACTATTGTGATTTTTCTGAGAATGGCGTCTACTTTGTTTCACTTTGAGACTCAGCAATGGAGCCCTGAGATCAGGCAGAGAGAAGCAGATCCTTCTGGGGGCTGCAGATGCCTCGATGCTGCACACATTGGGAAGCTATTCCTCAGAGGCTCCTGATAGCATGCCACGCTTGCTGTTGAGCTCACGCAGCAAGTACTCCCTAAGCAGTAGTATTCTCTGACTTGATGGATCATTATAGTTTCATTATAGTCTTTTGAGTCAATGAAGTGGGAAGAATGGGCTATCATTTTTTGCCCTTGGGGAAGAGCTATCTTTCCTCCCCAATGACACCACATGCCATTTTATCCATGTCCAGCATTTTAGAGCTTCTCCTTCACATTCGAGTGTCTTTACTTGATGTAACACCTGAGAAGCCACGTTGGTTGCTGTTTTTGTTTATTGTAATAGTTTGTCAATGATGTCAATGTTACCTTAGCATTTTGCAGTATAGTGTGATATGAAGAAAGAGCTAAAATAGCAGCGTAGCTATGAAGCAGGTGAGAATCTATTAATGAGACCACTTTGAAATTCTGTAAGTTGCTTTTGGGTCTGGAGAGATAGCTCAGTGGTCTAAATGCCTGCCTGAAAAGCACTAGGACCCAGGTTTGATGCTTGGTACTACATGCTGTGTGGGCTCTGGAACCTCAGATGCAGCTGGCCAGCCACCGAATCTAAGCTGCATAGCAAGACCCTGCACTAAATAAATAAATAAATAAATAAATAAATAAATAAATAAACAAACAAGTTTTGAAAATAAGTTATCTTTTTTACCATTGTTTTGTTTGATAAGTAGATACAGATAGGAAAAATATAGAAAAATACACATATATGTCCTTACACAGACACATAGACATGTATGTGTGCTATCCATCTGTGTATAATGTATATCTTGAAAACTTTAATCACATGAGTTTTGACCACTAGGAGGAACGTAGTGAATCTACTGATTCCTTCTCTGAACCTGTTAGTTATTTTATTGTCCTTGCCTACTCCACGGGTTGACGCCTGACCTCAAGAAGAAAAAGGAGTGTGTAAGTGAAAATTACTTGATGTATTTACTGAAACTAAGAGACTCAGAAATTTTTTCAGAAAACATTTTAAATGTGTGTGTCATCCTTCCACAGAGGGTATGTTGTTCTCGGTGTCATTCCATTTGAAGCATATAGATTGCAAAGTTAAATCAAAATGCTCTAAATACATAAATAATATAACAGGGTTTAGGGAGATAGTTTAGTGATCTAAGCACCTGCCTGGAAAGCACAAGGACTCAGGTTTGAATCTCGGTACAACATGCCCTGCTATCCCCAGAAATGAGTGTGGTTGTGCATGCCTGTAATTCCAGAATGAAATAGGCTGAAACAAGAGGATCCCTATGAGTCTGGGCTGTATAGTGAGGCCCTGTACCAAATAAATAAATCAGAAACATGTTTTAAAAAAAGTATAAATATTAAAACAGAAACTCAACCTGCTGAAATAGAAGATAGGTTAAACTCTTGAAGGCGTAGACATTGAACAAGACTTTCTTTTTTAAAAAAATTTGAACAATATTTTAGTAATTGTTAAAATAAATACATTGTTAATTTCTTGATTAATTTTTTTTATTTTTAATAAGAAATAACAATATGATAGTTTCAAAACACGTTAGTAGTGAATTGTTAGTTTCAAATCAATGTCAATATAGGAGTCTGGCAAGATGGTTTCCCAGTAATTTACTCTATCTTATGATAGTATAGAGGCCTTGTTTCACTCAAGTCCAGAAATATTCATTTGGGTTTTCAAACTTTTGCATTGCTGAAACTTGGGATACGAGGCTCAACTTATTTTAAATTAATTTTTGTCTGAATTTTT
>PVKN010032467.1:0-12256 GCA_004027915.1 Capromys pilorides
ATCTTGTCCTCTGAATAACTACTATAAAGACAACAGTACACATTGTACTAATTATTGTAACCATCCTACTAACTTGTTTAAACACTCTTATCATTTTTCTTATTAAAATGAATTTAAAAAGTAAAAAAAAATTGGTTTTACCTGGGAATGGTTCAGTGGTAGACTGCTTGCCTAGTGTGTGCAAGGTGCTGAGTTCAATTGCCAATACTACAAATAATAATAACACTTTCACATTAGTGACAGCTTGAATATATTTTAATATGTGAGAATAATGTATCATGATTGCTCTATGCTGCACCATTATTTTAATATGAATATGGTAGTAAGAATCTATGAAAGAATTTATGAGACTTGTGAATTTCTACTTTTTAAACATAAAGCAGTTTACATCTCTACTCCAACAGGCTGTTTATGAAATAGAAGTTGTGTTTTTCATGTATTGTTAAGATAAAAAAACTGGAAGAAAGTATCAACAGAAATATTAGCATTTTATTAGTCATTATGGTTGAGTGGCGAATGTAGACAAATTCTAATTTGTTATTTCTTATTTCCAAAGTTCCTGCAGTTTAAAAATTTTAAAACACTCCTTTGAAATACTGTATTAAAGTATATGTGTTTTACTTCACCACACATGTACTCAACATCAATCACAAACAGTAAAGCTCCTTAACCAAACTGCACAATTTATAACAATGTAACTACGAACGTTCTATTTGTATTGTCTCTTAATGCATGACACATGTTCAAGAAGCACAGAAGAAAAGATTCCTATCTTGAAGCTTGGGTTTCCCTAAGATTGGTTTTGAGATAACAAGATTCATCTTAACCATATGATGTGAAAGAATTTGGAGAACACATTTAATAATGTGTTTGTTTCCTTCAGCTGGGCTTTCCTCAACCTAAGCTGTTCACTAACTTTAGCTCTTTTTAAATTAATGCACTAAATTTCTGTATTTGTTATCTAGGATAGTCTTCAAAAGGGCAATATCAGAAATGTCCAAAGTAAAACTCTAAGTAAGGATGTCTCAAATTTCTGTGAAGAGATATTAGAATTACTAATTTTAAGTATTGTCAGTGAACTGTCTAGTTTTCCAAGCATCTTTTAAATGTCCTGCATAAAAAGAATATAAAAATAATTCAGCTCTACTACAATCAGACTTTTAATCTCATAATTATAGTTTGCTGATGAGAATGTTCAGAAAATCTTCACAGATTCCTTCCCAATCCTAAGCACTCACATTCACATAAAAGAGCATGGCTGTCTTCTGGCCCATGTGTTTACTGTAGCACATGGTAAATGAAAGCAGAAGGCTGGCACCACTTTCGGTTTACATACCTCTGATGTAGCTGGCACTGAAACCTTTCTTCTGGATGCTAAAGTCACTTGAAAAGGACACATGCATCTCGTTTGTACTCGAGTTAAATGATAGGCCTTTGGCAGTTGCTCCACAGTATTTAGGTTGGCCCTCTCCAATATCCAGAGACAAGGAGTCGTAAATGCAATTGGGAGCTTCTTCAATGTCAAAGTCATTAAATGTGATCTGAATGATGTAGCCAGTGGGAGCTCGGAGGGTCCATAGGCAGGCCTGGCTGTTGGGGTAGTCATTAGGGTAGCATGGAGAAGTGAAGGTCCCAGAGGGGCTGGACAGGACAACCCTGCAGTTGGCACATCCCGACACTGCTGGCCAGACAAAAGAAAGACAGAGAAAGGCTGGATCAAAGATGAACAATAAACCAAGAATACCACACACCAGGGACGATCAAACAATAAACATTTAAAAATATCAAAATACTAGCATGGACATTGAAAGGAAAATGAAACCAGCTTGCAGAGAAAAAGAAATGCCAAAAAAATAAAAGGAAAATACTAAACTATAGATTGAAATGCCTTTTAAACTTGGGGGAGAGGCCAGAAACTCAGAATCCAGAGAAAGTCAGGGGTACTCTCCCCTAGATTGGACTGGGGCCAGTGCATGATGCATCTAATCCCAAGGAACAGATAAATACTGAGGCATCCTCATGAGTTTCAGGAAAGTCTGCCAACCTGCATAAGGAGTCCACAGAGAGTAATTAAATCAGAGTGGAGCAGATTAAAAAATACTAGGAAGGTGGAGCTCTACATGATAAGCCATAAAGAAAAATTCTTCAGAAATAATTATTTGAACATACAGCTAAAATACACAAAGAAGTCATCTGCTGGCAGATAAATTTTTTCTCAAATTTAAATAAATATTACTTTGCATGCATTTGTTTACTAGGGATGGTGGTTATATTTACTCATTCATTCATTCATTCATTCATTGTTTACTACGTACTTCTTACCTACCAAGCTATGTTCTGAACAGTGTACAGCAGTGAGTAGAAATGATAGTATTCACATGAGGGATTCTTACCCTTAAATTCTGGATCCAAAGATAATAATGTAACACAATGACAGATGGTGACAAAAAAGGGGGAAGAGAAGTAAGGAGAGGCATAGACAGAAAAGGATAGGCATGCATGGGGACACTGGGTAGTCCTCCACTGAGGTGATATCTGAGCAGAGGCTCAACTGAAGTGAGGCCAGCCAGGTCCAGGAAGTGATCCACTGTACATGCGTGCTGACCGCTCCACTGAGCTTGAGTTCCTGAGGCTGAGGGACATGGGTCCTCCACTTACAGCTATATTCCTAGCACATAGAGTAGGCTCACAGTAGATATTAATTGAATGAACACATGCCAGAGAAATCTCCTGAGGTAGAAAGATGAAATGTTCTTATCACTGTTGCACTTACAAGAACACTTAGGATCTTTTCAATTACTCCCTTCCTATTCTGGAGCTAGACAGCAAGCATGGTTTACCGGCTAACACCTAGAGGTGAATCTGCTATTAATGATCGGTGATGGGTATGCAACCCTGTGGACTTACCTGGACCACCCTGAGGGAGGGGAACAAGTATGGGATACATATAAGTATACACTATACCTAACATATATGAAATAAAACTTCCTTTATTTTAAAATATTTTTATCATAACATTAAAAAAAGAGGGCCAGTGGACCACAGCCTGCAGGTCGGACAAGTCTGATAAAGGCAGCAAGCTTGTTTATTCAACATTCTAGATAAATTTACTGCCATAAAACTGACACTACCATCTTTCAAATAGTAAAGTATTTTCACTGTATACTGGGAATCACATTAAATTTGTTGTGTTCCTTTCTCTTTTTATTAAATTAAGGTGACTCTGTAGCAACTCTTCTTGGAAACGGTACACTTCACACATGCCGTTTAGTACTGAACACATTAGTTGTTTTCCTGAGATACAGTGAGCCATGGCACCTGAGGAGTAGGTTCTTCCTCCCTCGGTTTCCTGCCGCCATCTTGCGTTACATTATTTGCCTTCTCAACTCCGCCTCCACCCGCTCTAACTCGCCCTCCCTCCGTTCTCCCTTAGTTTCTGGCGTCTTATAGAGAACTGAGGACAGAAATGAGAAAATAAGTTACGATCTTCAGGCATTTGCCAAACGCCTTCTTTGATTCATCCCTGGAGTACCGTGTTCTTTTCTTTATAGCACCATCCAGAGTACTCGTTTACTCCCAATTGTGAGATTATTTGCTTACTTCCTCTCCTATCAGTATGTACATTCAACAGAGGAATCTGCCTGCTTCATTCACCTGCTGATTTCCAAAACCCTGCATTATCTCTGACACATAGGAGAGCACCAACAAAACTTTTTAAATTCATAAACAAGTAGCTTCAGTGAATAGAAACATGCCTAAATTAGAGGAAGGCTATGTGCAATATGCAAATAAAGTCAAATTCTAATCCTGAAGTCAGCGTAAAATTGTATGAGCTCTGAAACAACTCTTTGGATGAGGCTTTGAGACTCTTTATTTCAATTTTTCATGCACAGCCTAGGACTTAAGATTCCTGAGCCTCTGACAAGGGTAGCTCACTGCTGCTACAGACTGGACTCAGGAGACAAAACTAATACAAGTCAACAATTTACACATAGTTTATAAAGACGAGATTCCTTTCTATAGACCTAGTAATGTCTAAAACTTCCCTTATCCTGATATGATTTCTGCCAAATTCTTCTACAAAGGCTTAAAGAGAGCAATGAGAAAATCAAGTTAGACTGGTAACATGATGTAAGCATGAACGAACTCATCCCTCTGTGCCCCAGTTTCATCAACTCCATACTAGGCAGTAATTTGCAAATATTTTAGTAAAGAGTAGCAGTAAGTCTGGAATTTAGTGCTTTGGATTTTCCCATTTGGAATCGCCAAAGGCCATGAGTCTTTGAGTACTAGTTCTCTCAGTGACAAGGCTACTTAGAAAGACCACACTGAAGCAGCCAGTGAGTGAGACCGTGGAAAACCAGGGTAAACACATCTTGTTAAAAAGCTGCTCGGCTCAGAGCAACTGGCTCACAGTGTTTTCAAAGACATATTCACACCTTTAATTTATAAAAGGAAACCTTTCAGGCAATCTAAACAATAAACCAAATGCAAGCCCTGGCACTTGCCTCTGCTTACACACATCTAGCAGTGATGTCCATATATTTTCACCAAAGTCCATCCTTCACTGAACCTCTTATCTGTGATGGAAAACCTCCTAGCTCAGCCAAAACCTTCAGATACAGATGTAATAACCAGTGTCTTATTGGAATTTTTAACCGAAGAGATTTGAATTCTCGCTTTACCCTGATATAAGCACTTCTCTGTAAAAGTCAAATACCATGCTCTTTGGAAGAGCTAAACCAAATCAGAATAAATGTTAGCTGTTTCCAACACAGATCTGTGGATCGTATTGAACAGCAATTTTTTTTTCCTATATTGTGTTCAGTGGTGAGCTAAATGAATTTATTTGCATTATATCATTTTCCTCACTTGAATGGGTTTATATTTGCAACTGATGAACTTGTTGGAATGGTTGGCTAATGAAACTTAGCTTCAAAAAATTATTTTAAATCCCCACTCTTTTATCTATTTGAAATCATTATTTTATTTAGTCATGAGACCAAAAAAGTACTGAATTCTATTGTTTTAAACTTTTTTAAAAAAATCTTTTATTTATTGATTGACTGATTGATTGATTGATTTGGTACAGGGTCTTGCCATGCAGCTCAGGCTCTAGTGATCCTCCTGTCTCAGCCTCCCAAGTTCTGGGATTACAGGCACGCACCACCATGCCCAGTTTTGGTGGCCGACTTGGCCTGGGGCAGCCTGGTACTGGGAATCAAACACAGATCCTTGCACTTGGCAGGCAGGCACTTACACTGCTGAGGTATCTCTCCAGCCCTGAGTATTAAGTTTTAATGAACAAAAACCTCAAAAAAGTTTAAAATATTCAGTATCCCAGGTGGCTTCTAAAAATTAAACTGAGCCAATACTTGAGAATTCTAGGCCAGTTTCAATCATGAAAGGGCCAACAGAGCTACCCATTACTGCCATGGGTCAAGCCAGCGGATGTCAAATATAACAGCATTGAAATGTAAACTATAAATAAGCTTTTAATTTATTTTTTATATCTATTTTAATGTATCTGGTGGTTGCAGTGTCTCACTATGCAATTCGGACTCATGCTCCCCCTGCAGTCAGCCTCCTGAGTGTTGGGATTACAGATGTGCACCAACATTCCCGCCTTCTCTGGCCAACTTAGTGTACCCTGGGGGCAGGGCCAAGGTTGAGGCTGGCTTGGCATGTGGTGCCGGGGATGGAACCACAGTCCCTTTGCTTCCCTAAGCAGGTTCTTTACTCTGCTGAGCTATTCTTCTAGGCCCATAAGAAAGACTTTAAATCCTGGCAAGTATTAAATAGCTAGTGGCATACAGAACTGAACAACTTTATCACAGCAAGTTTTTACATTTAAATGATTTCAGATCACTTGGTGGAGTTTTGAGAATGGCAAGGAGTGTGGAGGCAATCTGGCTGTGACATCTGTGACTCTGTTAACGCGCCAGACTTGGCAAGCTTCCCTGCCCACCCTCCTGCCTCCTTCAAGCTCTGCAGGCAGAGACAGCATTTCCATGCCGAGTAGGGCTGCTGGTAGGGCTTTGGACACTGGCCATCCCAATTTCCTACTGGAAATTCCCCCAGATGTGCAAGAATATCAGTTCACTCCCCTACTCCTACAAGGCACTGGTGTGCCCAGAGTTGACAAGATAATTGTTTCATTTCCTTCTGTGATGGTCCAACCTCAGAACATTCTTTCGAAGCCCCATGAATAGAAAGCCACCACAATGACTGCAGCAAGAGTTCAAAAGGGCACTGTTTTACTAGCTTCAGTTCAGTCAGGTCTCACAGCTAAAAAGATGTGGAACTGAAAATGCCTTCATGAGACAGCATTCACCTCGACAATTCTTTGAATCTCCAAAGACATTTACTTGCGCCACCCCCCGAGTCATGTCTCCGTGTTCTATATCATTGCTCAGGCATCATTTCTTCCCATAGCCACCTTGGGAAGAGAACACTTCATACTTAACTGCAAAAAATGCCAACAAGTGAATAGTTATAAATCCTTCTATAGTCAGTTCATTATGTGGGTATGCTGTATGTCCCTTGTAAAAGGATTAGACACACGAACACATGTGCATGCACCTGTACACACCCACAGGCATTTTCGTGGGAAACTGTTCGCCATTAAGAAGTGGTTGAAGCTTAACATCTGGTAAAAAAAAAAAAAAAAAAAAAAATTCTGAAGGCAATAGATAATTTGAAACAAACTCAACTGCATGGCTTATCACCTACTACTTCCTGGCTAATCTATTCATTTAAATTCCTATTTCCCCTTTCTGTGACTACAAATACCCATCTTTAGATGAATCCAGTTTACAGCCTCCCAGCCATCAAAGTCTTCAAGCCTTCTGAGCACTGCTGAAAAGAATTCACAAAATCATGGGAGTGATTTGTAATACAGAGACTTCCACATTTGTCTCCTTCACCCTCTGCAACACCTGATCCCTTTAAATATACCATTTCTTGAAAATCTTACTACTCATCGTTCCTACGTTTTCCTTCTCTTCCTGTCACTTCAGCCAACTCTGAGCATCCCTCCCACTTACAAGTCTTGTTATTCCAAAGGAGGTCCTCAGACCCAGAAAGACCAGTCTCCTCAGACCTATTTAGAATACAGAATCACCCATATCTCCTAAACAACATGTGCAATGGAAGATATTTAAATGCGTCTAAGAAGGCTTCCTTTAAATAACAACATGGTACAGAAGATATTCACAATCTCCATGTGCACAGCTTTTCCCAAGAGAATATACCCTTCCTCACAAATCCTGCTATCATATTGTCACCACTTAACTCAAAGTAAACAAACCAGAAGCTACACTAATCCCTCGGTCCATCTTCTTGAGACTTTAAAGTTAGAGATGCACATACTTTCCTCAGAAAATGATGCGGTAGCAAAGCTGATAAGCAAGGAAAAGGGAAACAAAATATAGTGAACATAAAGAGGAGAGCAAATCAGACCTTGGAGAAACAGAGACTTTAATGGCAGACATGCCAGTTATGGCTGTTCCCACATGGTGAGCCCAAACTCCCTACCCTGCCTCCTTTCATATGGCTGCCCTGGGTCCAGCTTTCATGGATTTGATTCTTGCAAGCAAGTGTATCCCAACCAGTGCCCTATGGGGTTCTCCTGTCTTCAGCTCCTCTCTTGCCACATTCTGAGGGAATGCGTCTGAACAAAAGCCTTTATTATGCCTAAATACCGATGTCACACATGTGCCATAATCTCCCTTGCAAAGGTCTGCTGGACATCTTCACCTGGGTACCCCATAGGTCAATCCAAGTGCCATTCTTCCATTTGTTTGTACCCTCTTTATAAAGGTTAGAGACATAGAGTCATCCAAACTAGGACTATGAACACATCTACTTCATTTCAAACAGCTTACCATTTATTGCAAGGCAGCTAAATTATCTAATTTCCATGGCCTTGCAGGTTGAAGTTCTTAAGTCCTCCCTTGAAGAGAAGCCACAAAACAAGTCTCTTGGTCAATACCCATGTCCTCTCTATGTCATTCTCCTCACTGCTATGAGAAAGAACCATCAAAATGGAAACAAAAGTATACTGCCTTTCACTTCCTATCTTCTCTCAGATCCAGTAAGACAAGGCCCTTTGAATGGCACCTACATCACTGTGAGTTTGCTCCGCTCATGCTTCTCATGTCATCCCTTCCCATCATCCTCTAACCACTCACTCAGTAACAACTTCTCACACATCTCTGCTTGGCAGACTGGCAGGTTCTGAGAACACAAGCAGGTATATGAAATCCCTGATTTTGAAGAATTCATAGATGGTTGGAAATGGAGATGAACAGTGACAATAGCAAACATTTACTGCTCTGACAAAGCGAGTAACTTGTGTGCAGCTGCCTAGGATTCAACTTTGTAGGAGTGGTCTATGGCTAACACGGGAAAGAAGCTGACTAAGGACAGGGTAGGCAGGAAGAGAACAGCAAAGGCCTCTCTAGGCAGTGGGCTAAGCGGGATGCAAGCTCAGGCGAGAGAGACTGCGGATTACTGAAACAGTGTTAAGAGGTTAGCTTGTGGGAGGTATAGTGTATGAAAGAGAGACAGGAAAAGAAGAAGACAAAGAAGGAAGTGATTTGGCTTTGCAGGATTCTTCAATCTCTGTCAAAAAATTAAAAAAAAAACTATAATGAGAGCAGCAGGAAAAATAAAGTAAAAACTCTGCTTTGTTTCCTATATTTTTAAAACTCATCCTTCTACAGGAAAACAACACAAACGACCTGTGTATTAAGCTTCCTGGAAGAATCACTCTAGCCTTTAAAGATTTGACTGATGACAAGAAGTAAAACAAAAGAAAGCAAGTGATGCTGACAGTTTGTTTATTAGGGAAAGAAGAGCGTACAGTGGGAGGCCTGATTAATTCCACAAGGACTAAATTCTCTGAGACGACCCCTGACTCCTGATGGACAGTAAAGTGACCACATTAGTGTCCATCAAAGATCTGTCTTATTTTAATCTTGTGTGTTACCACCTCTCCAAAAACACTGAGGAACCTAGAAAACAATCACCCACCTGATGGTCATTTCACTTGAGTATTTCACAGAAAATCCCTATGCATTATCTAGGTGGGGTCACAAGGCAAGATGGTTTATCTTGGCACTACTCTGGAAAATACTGGTAAGTAGTACCAACAGAAGTAGAGACTGTCTTAGCCTCATAAAAGTGAATTATAGTTCTAGTACCCACGAAGGCAATGACGTCATTACTGACTAAACAACGCATTGCTAAGTCCTTGGACACATGAATGTAGCTAATGAGATATCTATATTAGGACTACAGTTGGCTCATCTTTAGATGCTCAATAATGCCACCTTTCAGCTCAATTTTGATTATGCTTCTGTTTAACAGAACAGTTCAATCATTGCTTCAACTTCCTGATCCTCTACTTCCCTTCATGTTTGCTTTTCTTTTAGATATTTTTGCATATGGCTACCAGAGGGTAGTCAGAAGGGGAGGGAGGAGGAAAACAAATTTTAAAAGTCATTGAAGGTTATTGCTTCCTATTTATTCCATTTTGTGTGGTATAGGCGAAGAACCTGGAATTAATAGCTAGAGAAAATTTCAGGCTTACAAACTTACCTTCCCAATAAGTTGGGAGAATATATTGGAAGAAGACGGTAGTAGTGGAATAAATGTGCATGTTAGCTCAAATTTTCCAAATGAGCCTTTAATTTGAGGATATAAAAAAAGCCTTCACTCAGGCTCCTGCACATAAATGGAAACAGTTTAAATAGTCAAGGTTTGGCACAAATTATAGATACAACTGGCATGATTTCACACCTTTAAGGAATATATTTTATGTAAACATCATAGTACTAAAAACGTCCGATTTAAAAGTTCTACAATATAGATTAAAATTGTTTTCAATGAAGTTTTCCTTTTATGCATGAAAAGCTTGTTTATATATGCTATCATCTAACTGCCTCAACTCATTACTAGAATCAAACATTTTTTAAAGTATTTGAATGTTAACTTGCCACACAGATCCACTAACATACCAGTGAAGTATGCATATGGGTGCAGGGTGGTTAGACAGATTAAGTTTTGTTTCACACACTGTGAAACTGAACTTTAAAAAGTTTTCTTCAGTTATAACTTTCCTCTAAATGACAAGATTTAGGTGACATGAATTTTTTGTTGTTGTCGTGTGGAAAAAATCATGTAGACTACATTTTTATAATGTTCCAGCAGAAATTCTCAACATCGTCTCCAGATTTAAAAGTGTCCCTTTTAAGGTAGTTTCTTTAACATCTAAATGCACTCATATAAATTCAGGAAATATACTGTTACAAAACAAAACCATATGTGGGGTCAAGAGAAATAAACATAACAGTAATAACTATTTAAAAGACTAGCATTTAACGGCTGATTATGCCAAATGAGAGACAAATGGTAAAAATCATCTTCCTCAATCACAGTCGTGTCTGGTCTTGGCTTTTCCATGAACCAATCATATGACTTGGAGCTAGTCACAACACATGGAGCCCTTGATTTTCACATTTGAGAAAGCATGTCTTTTGGTTTCAAAGTCTAAGATTGGTGGTGGATATAGTTTCTCACAATAGAGCTTCAGTTGTTTCCTTTACTAGAAAGAAATTTCCAGAAAATATCTCAAGCTTGCCTAAAGAGTATTCTGGTGTATAGTTCACAAGGTCATTAGGCAAGAAGACCTTTGTGGGCATTCACAGGCACTACCTGTTTGCGTTCATTTGCCAGCATGGAAGCCACAGGTCTGAGTTCCTAGGGACAGCCAATCCAGATTTCATGCAAGTGCAGCTCATGGTCAGCAAATGCCCTGACTTCTGGGGTACATTCCCATTGCTCAAGAAAATTTCCACATCTTGATAACAGTACTTATTGTGCTCTTTTGAACACGGCTGCTCAGAATTACAGAGCAAGCTGTGACAGATTGTGAAGATTTAGAGTGTGGTTACATTAGGAGAAAAATCAACCCCTTTCTACCTAATATAGCTGTGCTAGTATGCTCTTGATGCCTACCAGCTTTCTTTACAAAGAAAAAAGTTTATTACTTGCATAAAGCTAATATGCAGGGCTGAGCTGTGGTTTGCCGCACCACCGCTCACATGTTTATCCAATTTCAGGTTGCACTGGATCGAATGAGACCATGTAGGTGCTGGCCTCAAGCACCCTGGGCAGATCAGGTACCTGGAAGCAGCCTTCAGATTCCCTGCACTTTCCCTGCTTTTCCTATGCCCCAGGGGTCCTCCACATTAGTCACAAGTCTGCAGCAAAAACACTTGAAAAAGTTCACGGAGGTTAGTGAACTTCATAATTACAAGTTTCCAGGAGAGTATAAAAATCGGCTTGCTTACTGTCTTCTGCAGCCAGTTGTATTTTTAAACTTCAGGAAAATGGTAGAGCAACTTGTTCTAGGTGGGTGAGTAAGGTCACACCTGCAGGCGAGCCAGAGAGAAAGCCAAGCCACCAGAAGTGGGTGGGCTGGGTGGGCTGCAGAACAAACAGTGCAGCGTGTTTCCAATAGGAGGCCCAGGCCTAAAAACAGAAGAAGGTCAGTGTCCCAGAGGCTTGGACTGGGGCGAGCCTTACTGCTGCCAGGGAGTGCAGGAGGGCACAGCTGCACACATCTGTCCCACTCCCTGTTGGGACTGACTGATCATTTGCAATTTCTTTAAAATTGCTCCTATGCTACTGATTGCTATTTAGGTTGTGGTGTTATCTGGAAGAAAAGGCTATGTTGTTTTAAATATAGATCCTTCCCATGGTTCCACTTAGGGTACCAAGCAGGGAAGTCCTGTAAGACACCATCTTGGGAAGTTGTAGTATTTTACTATGCAAATAGCTGTGTTAGGACAAAACAGAACATATTTTCATCTCCTAAGTCTTTATGACAGTAATCCTGACAAGGTTAAAATAAGCCCTAGATTTTGCTAAAATTAGATATAGAGATCCATTTTACAGAAAACTTGAAAGGGAAATTTCAAGCACTGGTGCTTTGGGATTCCTCTGTGGAAGCAAAGCTTTAGTTACTTATTTGGCTTCCACAGGGCAAGGGTGGATGCTGAGAAGACCATCTTCCATCAGTTTTCAACAAGCAAAGATGAGAAATGATAGATTTTGGGGTTTTATGAAGGAATAATGAAAAAAAGACAGATAATAGATCTTTCTCTTTTTTAATTTTAATTTTTTTTATTTTTTATGAATGTAGTACAGGGTATACAGGATCTTACTGTGTAAATCAGACTCATAGTGA
>PVKN010032468.1:0-12255 GCA_004027915.1 Capromys pilorides
TTTGATTTATTTATTCTTTTTTTATTTTGGGGAAGGGTCTAAAATAGAACAGGATGTTCAGGGTCTCACCACTAGATAAAACTCATAGCGATCCACCTGTTTATAGCCTCCCAAGAGCTGGGATTATAGGCATGCATCACCATACCCAGTCTTAATTGTATCCTAGGGTGCCCTGGGGGTGGGGCTGGCACAGTAGGCCTGAGGATTGATCTCCCAACCCCTGAGCCTGCTTGCAGGCACTGTAATCTACTGAGCTATTTTCATTTATGCTTTGTATTGTTTTCTTCATCTGCACTGCATTAATTTTTGCTCTAATATTTATAATTTCCTGTCTTCTTTGTGCTTTGGGTTTGATTTTCTCTTCTTTTTCTAGAAGCTTGAGGTACAGCATAAGCTTGTTTATTTGGGCTCGTTCTGTTTTCCTAATATGCAAATTTACTGCTGTAAATTTCTCTTTTAAGACAGCTTTTACTGTATCCCACAAGTTCTGGTGTGTGGTATTTGTATATTTGTTTCACTGTAAATATCTTTTAATTTCTCCTTTAATTTCATCTGTGACCACAGAAGGAGGTTGTTATTTAACTTACATGCATTTACAGTGTTTTGTGATTTCTTTTGTCAATAATTTACAATTTCATTGCACTATAGTCAGATAGTATGCATGGGATAATTTCAATTCCTTTGCATTTACTTGAGCATCTTCTGTGTGCTAGTATATTGTTTATTTTGGAGAACATCCTGGGGATGCAACTGAGAAGAATCTGTATTCTGATATTGCAGGGTGAAACACTGTAACAGTCTACTAACTCCATTTCTTCCCAAGTTTGGTTTAGTTCTGATTTTTCTTTGCTGATTTTTTGCATAGTTGATCTATCCTTTTGTGACAGTGACATGCTAAAGTCCCCCACTACAATTGCATTATTGTTCATTTGATTTTTTTGTATTTTTTTAAGGAAGCATCTTACAGGGTTTTCAAGGTCTCACTACTAGATCATACTCATAGTGATCTGCCTATTACAGCCTCCCAAGAGCTGGGATTACAGGTGCACGCCACCATACCCAATCTCAATTGCCCTCTGTGTCTAGTTGTCCTTCCAAAGTCTCATGCAGTCATGGGTGGGGACTTCCAGAGTTTGAGGTTAACTCATGATCCACTGGAGTTAGGGGTGATCTAACGATGAGATTATGGGTCTGACTACTGTTGGGATTATGGGTGCGAGTGCTACACCCAACCTGAGTTGGAGTCTGAATGTAATATAAGAGAGTCAGAGAGACAAACTCTCTCTCTCTGTTGCCATTGTTGTTGCTGTTCTGTCACCATCAACTGCTGCTCTCTGCCGTATGCCAGTCTGCCTTAGAGCCAGCCAAGTATGGACTGAAACCTCCAGTAACTGTGAGCTAAATAAACATTTCCTTCCTTCACTTTGAATGTTGGGTATTTGCCCCACCAATGAGAGAAGAGTAACTGAGACACCATCTCAGCATGCCCCATGGGTGGGGCCAGCACAGCATACCTGGAGATCTGAACCCCCAGCCCCTGAGTCTGCTTGCAGGTGCTTTAATTCACTAAGCTATTTGGTCAGCCCTCTCAATTGATTTTTCATATCTGTCAAAATTTGTCTTGTGTATCTCGGTGCTCCTACACTGGGACATATATATTTATAATTATCATCTCCTCCTCTTGCAGTTTTCCCTGAACAAGTATATAGTGACATTCTTTATCTCTTTGAATGATTTTTGTTTGAAATTTATACTGTCAGCAGAATAGCTTTTTTCTCATTTCTTACAGGATGGAGAATTGTTTTCCATCCTTTGACTTTCTGTCTGTGAATTTCCTTGAGTTAAATGTGTTCCTTGTATACAGCATATTGATGGATTGTATTTCTTAACCCACTCTGCCCATCTGTTTCTTTTGATTGGTGGATGGAGGCCATTTACATTGATGGTTATAGCTGCTATGTATTGGCTTATCTTTGTCTTGTTATTTTCCTGCTATAAGTTCTGTACTTTTTCCGTCTTTCTAATTACTTGCTTTGTCTGGTGGTTCTTTTCTGTTGTTGTTCTTGAAGCTGTGGCTGTTTCTGTCTTTTTCTAGAACATCTGTCAGTACTCTTTGTAGGATTGGCTTGGTGGCCATCTATTTCTTCAGTTGTTCTTTGTCATGGAAGGGTCTTATATCACTGTTCAATTTGATTGATAGTTTTGTAGGGTACATCAATCTGGGTTGGAAGCTGTTTTCTTTAAGGACCTGAAATACTTCACTTCAAGCTCTTCTTGATTTGATGGTTTGTATTGAGAAATCTTCTATGATTCTGTTGGGCTTTCCATTGTAGGTGATCTGTTTCTTCTCTCTAACTGCTTTTAATATTCAGTTCTTTTGCTGAATTTCTGGGATCTTGATTATGTGTTTAGGTATAGATTTATTTTAATTATGGCTATTTGATTTTCTTTTTTTGTTTGTTTGTTTTTGTTTTTGGCGGGTCCAGGGTTCGAACTCGTGACCTTGCACTTGCCAGGCAGGCACTTGTGCATGGAGCTATCTCCCCAGCCACCTGTTTGGTTTTCTATGTGGCTCACTTCTGTGTATGTCAGATTCTTTTTTTTCATGTTTAGAAAATTTTCTGCTTGTACTTCTGGAAAAGCTTTTTTTTAATCTTTTGTATTATCTCTACCTGTCCCATTGATACCTCTTAGTCTTATATTATTTTTCTTTGCATCATCTTATAGCTGATGAATTATTTTTTCCTTGTTTCTTGTTAATTTTAAGAGGTATTTCATTAGCTGCACCACTGTCTTTGAGATCTGAAAGTCTATCTTTGGGTTTGTTCAATCAGTTTTGCCAGCTTTCAGTGGAGTTCTGAATTTCTTGGATCTCTGTTTGAAGCTGTTTCATGCATTCTAATCCCTTCCTCTATTGTTCATTCAGTGTTTCCTTCACTTTCTAGTCTCCTGTATGTTTTTTTATCTTTTACTTCTTTGGCTGTGCTGACCAATTCTTTTATGACTGTTGTCATTTCTGTTTTGACCTGAGAGATTATTTCTGACCTTATTTCTTGTACAGCCTGATGGACTTGTTTCTTTACTTCAATTGCTATCATTTCAGAAATTTCAAGTGTGTGACTTCCAAATTCTTCACTTAATCTTAGCTAAAAGGACGAGAAGGAATACTTCCAAGTTCTTGTATGTCCTATCTCCTGGATTTGTTCTGGGTGTGTTGGAGGATTGAGATTGCCTTTAGCTCCTGCATTTTGGTATTTTTGAAATTCCCACTACTTACCCAGACTTTGCAGTGGTGGGAGAGCAGTGGGACATTGGTCAGTAATGCTCCCACTGTACATAGTGGAGAGCAGAGCTCTCCAAGGCTCTCACTAATGGTGGGGGCAACTGGCCAACGCTCAACAGAGCTTCGGTGCACGGGGTGTGTGGGGATCAGATTTACCAGGATCCCCTGGGCTGCCCAGAGTCCTCTGAAGTTCTGGAAACATTGGACTGGTGCTAAAACAAGCTCCATGCCTGTATGCTTGTGGTCTAGGGTCACAGCTCACCAGAGTCCTCCTAAGTTCTTAAATGTTTGGACTAGGTGCCAGGAAAGCTCTGTACTTGTGGGCACTGGGCCCACAGGTTGCAGCTTGCCAAAGTCTTGTGGGCCACCCATAGTCCTCTCTGTGATTTTAAAAACCAAAACTTTTATTTATTTTTGATACAGGGGCTCATGTAATTTAGTTTTGTCTTGAGCTCATTCACTATGTATCCCAGATTTGCCTTAAATTCATGGCTGTCTTTCTGCCTTAGTATCCAGAGTGCTGGAATCACCATCATGCTCAGCTATTTCATTACTTTTTGAGATGTGGTCTTACTATGTTGGCCAGCTGGTCTCAACTCCTGGACTTTAACAATTCTTCTATTTTAGGTTCTTGAGTTTCTGGGACGACTGTGCCACTGAGCCCACCTAGCCTTAGCTCACCTAGCTTTTTAATCATCTATCCATCTATTTACCTTCATGTCTTACTTTGCTTATTATTGAAACAAAATACCTGACACTCGGAGTTAAATGGGGAAAGGTTTATTGTACCGATAGTTTGTAGAGGTTTCAGTTCCTAGGTAGGGCAGCATGGCAGTGAGGCATCACAGAGGACAAACAGTTCGTAGCAGGCAGAAGGCAGCAAGCAGCAAGGGACAAGCAGCAACAATATACCTCTTTCTGTCCATCATATTCTGTCCAAGCTGCCTTTCCTTACGTTGGGTAGTACTTACACCCAGGGTGGGGAACCCTTAATCCTAGCACTGCACCATGAATCAATTCCAGGATCCAACCATTAATATGAGCACCACACACTCTAGATCCAGTTTGTTTAGCTCACAGTTATTGGAGGTTTCATTGTTTAAAGCTGCCTGAATTACATAGCAAGACTCCAGGCTCTGCATTATTGTGTCCAGGATGATCTGCTCCACACCTTTGAGAGAGGCTACCAGGCCTGGGGGTGGGGTGGGGGAGGCGCATGCTGTTAGTTTAATGGTTCAAGTCTCTATGGCCCCTCCTCTAAGCCCCACCCTGGTCCTCTGGCTCCAACCCTTGAGCCACGTGATTGACCACCCCATGAGGCTTTGGGGGGACAACCAGTTACAAATCATAACACTATCTATCTAGAAATGATGAGAACACTGACTTGAGCCCCAGGAGTCTGATATTTGAATGGGGTGTAGGGAAGGGAAGACAGGTGGGGGCTCGTGAAGGAGCCTGCAGGTCATAGTAACTTGTGTCAGAGTCAGATGTTCAGTTGTTTGTTGAACCTGTGGAGACCAGTTACAGAATCAGAGAATCAGGGATCAGACCACGGAGGGCCTGCCTTGAAGAGATTTCAGATTGAAGACAAGAGTAAAATTCAATCTTCTGCCACTGAGGCATCAAAACTAACCTTCCTCAAAACCTAGCCAAGCACCATCCCTCAGCACGAATGCTCCTGCCCTGGCCTTGGTGTGTGGGAACCTGGGGCTGGAGAAGAGCCCTAGCAGGCTCCTTGCTCTAGCTTTGCTCCCTGAGTGACTGCTGGAGGTCTCCAGGAAGCCTTCAGTGTATGGGTCTCCTTCCTGGTGGCCTATTCTGAATGCCAATGAGCTGTCATCTTGTGTCCAGAGTCCCTAAGCCATGCTGTGGAGGCATCTCAGGAAGACAATATGGCAGTCGTTGTGTTCAAAGGTCCCTGAGTGTTGAGGAGATTCTGAAAGTGAGGAGGGAAGGTGGCACCTTCAGGGCAGATGGAACCAGAGCTTGGGGGCTCGACTGAAGGGTAGGTGGTAAAGTCGTGCGGTCACCTCTGTTCTGCAAATGAGAAGCCACCTGAGAGAGCAGAGTGGTGAATCTGGTGGCACTAGGGGACCAGCTTTGGGCTATACTTCTGCTTCTCTTTATTTGTGACCTCAGTGGTTATATCAATGCATTTTATGTGTTAATAGTAGCATGAATTGTGCATAGAATTTTTCAATTATAATGCAGTCCCCTCCATGAAATCAGCTTTAAAAGTGTTACAGCTGAACCAGTGGCTTCAAATCAGCTTCTCCAAGTATTTTTCTTACCCTTGCATCATTGTTGGAATAAGTCTTTTTTCCCCTACTTAATTCTATCAGTAAATTTATAAATTCTTTGTTATACCATAGAGTTGCGGCAGAAATTGAAATAACCTTCGCTACGAGGTGGTTAAATTGCAGTGTCATTTCTCAGCTTTCACCACAGAGATGACCTTCAGTGTGTGCCACCTGTTCCTGCTGGCAGGAGGGCATTGTTGTTCAGGTAATTTGAATTCCTCCGGCTTATGGGCTTGGCTGTCCCTCTGATAGCGTGGTACAATAGCATCCTCCTGCCATCACGCAGTAGGACTTCACCACCTACCCTTCAGTCGAAAAACAGCAGGGTCAAATTTCCTTTGTATTTGTGAACTTGGTCCATATGGGAGGGTCACTTTAAGCCCTTTCCTGAGGAATGCTGAAGGTGATTGAATAGCTTTTCTGGCCCTCCACACCCAGCGCCCATAAAGCCTGACTACTGGAAGAGGTTGCCCTCTGGTGGCCCTACTTGGGACAGCAAGCCTTTTTCTCTAGGAGGAACTTTGGGGAAGTTAATTCCACATGAATTGGGATCCTAAATTCAAGTCTTAATACCTGTTCCCCTCTGCCACGTGCCCAGCAGGGTAGATAGAGCCACTCCCAGTTGAGCCACGCGCAATATCTTCCCAAGGCTGTGCTCAATTTGGACAGAGGGTATGGCTGCAAAACACTGTCCCACCAGGGTAGGCTTAGCTTAAATGTTCTAACCCTGCCTGTGGCCCCCAGGCTATGTCTAAAGGTTCTCTTGGCCTTTTTACCAAGATGGTGCGAAGAAGGAAGCCCCTGCCCCTCCCAAAGCTGAAGCCAAAGCAAAAGCTTTGAAGACCAAGAAGGGCATGCTAAGGGCAGCAGCTGCCCCACTGGGCATGGTGGCTGTGCCTCTAATCCCAGCACTTGGGAGGCTGAAAACAGGAAAATCACTGAGTCTGATCTATGTAGTGAGACCCTGTAGACTCTGTCCTAAATGCTGGAAGAAAAAAAAAGAAAGAAAGAAAAAAAAAAAAGGCTTTGCTGAAAGACATCCACAGCCACAAGAAGAAGAAGATATGAATGTCACCCACCTTCCGCCATCCTGAGACACTGTGGCTCCAGAGGCAGCCCAAATACCCTCAGAAGAGCACCCCCAGGAGAAACAAGCTTGACCACTGTGCCATCATCAAGTTCCCCCTGACCACAGAGTCAGCCATGAAAAATGAGGACAACAACACACTCGTGTTCATTGTGGGTGTCAAAGCCAACAAGCACCAAATCAAACAAGCTGTAAAGAAGCTCTACGACATCGATGTTGCCAAGGTCAGTATCTTAATCAGGCCTGATACACAGAAGAAGGCATATGTTCGACTAGCTCCCAATTATGATGCATTGGATGTTGCCAACAAAATTGGGATCATCTAAATTGAGTCCAGCTGACTAATTCTAAATATACACTTTTTTTCTCAGGAAAAAAAAAAAAAAAAAAGGTTTTCATGAATGTCCCAGGTGGGCCCCAGCGCAGTCATCAAGGCCACTAAGCTGCATCCATTCCCTCAGGCTGCCTGTGGGTCTGTCTCTTGAGTCTCCCAACATGTCCATCCGTTGGCACTGGGTGCATTTAGAGGAGTGGGTCAGGCTGTGACACAGGAGTGGCAGCCTCTGTCCCATCACATGCAGAACCGGGAAGCAAGGCTGATGCCCAGAGTGGGAGGTCTATTTGTTGCCCAGGACAAGGGACCTGAGTCTGATGTCTAGGCCTGGAATTCCCAGGTGGCTGTGTAGGAGAAGCCTTGGGCTGTGCTCTACATACACACCTCACATCTAGGCTGGTGAGTCTCCCTCGCTGGGGCTGTGACACCACACATCCGCTGGCCACCAAGCCCTAGGGACAGCTGCATGGTTTTGGGCCTGTGATGGACACGAGGGAGCTTCCTAGAGGGCATGGCTTTCATATCAAGGGCAGCCCCTTTGTTCTTTGGGAATCTCTGCCCTGGTCCCTCTGGAGTGCCCTGGCCCACAGCCTAGTGACCCCAAGCCCATGATTCCTTGAGGGTCAGAGATTCTTCCTTGAACTGGGATGATAGGAGGAAGAAGGTCAGCAGGGGAGTGTGGGGGGGCTACAGGCACCTCCCTGAGGCCCCCTGAAGCTAGTGACAGGGTGGTCACCCTGTCTGCCTGGCATATGAAGAGCTCATGGTCTCAGGAGAGAAACAATGCTGTTGTAGCACATCTATCTCCTGAGCGCACTGTAACCTGTGCCTCTGCAGCAGCAGCAGCCCTACCCCTTGCTCACTGGTAGCACCACAGATGCTAGCGAGGTGCATCTGTCACCACTGAGCAAAGTCATGTTGCTATGAGCCCAGGGTCTGAGAGCCGGAGGAATCAGGTAGCACCTGATTGTACCTTGGATAGGACAGCAGGTGTCTCCCGTGCTCTTTCATCACTAATGTATGATTGAGCTGTGGCATACAGGACACCCCATTATCAACTTCCTCCTGGATGTCTCTTGGCTGAGAGCTGTGGCTTTGCTGGGCTTCCCTGAGACTGAGGAAAATGTGACACTCCCACCTGGCTGGTCTAGCTCAGGGAGCCATCAGGTGTTAGGTGACACAGAAAACCATTGACAGTGGGGCTAGGACAGGGACGAACCATCGCTCAGAGCTGCTAGGCTTGGGAGGAGCAGTTAGCATGGGGTAGGGGCTTGAGTCTGTCTCTTTTCCCCAGGACCTTGGCCTCAAAGGTTGGGTCCCCTACGCAGTCCAAATAGGATGGCTGCTATGTGGGGAACAGCCACCCAAAGACCATGGAGACTGGGAGGTGGCTGGAGGCATATCCTAGCCCTGCCTCTGTGGCCTCTATTCCATGACATAGGGCCCCTGGCACTGACAAGCACATCTGAGGGCTCTGTGTGAAATCCTGGTGTCAGTCACTTGTTCTAAGCACTGGAACGCGTGCTCATGGCCAAATCTCCAGGGGCTCAGGAAAAACTGTGGTCACAGGCCTGAAGTCCTGGGGTGGAGTTGTGTCCAGCCTGACAAAGTTCCCAAGTGACCATTCAGCCCTACCTCCAGTGGACCTGGGATTGCACAGAATGTAGGGGACTGTGACTGCCCACTATCTACAGGTATTTGGCTTCAGGCTTGGGAGTCCCTCAAGTCCTGGAGGAAGAGGGAAGACAACACCAGCAGCCCCAGGGAAGACAGATTTCCTTAGGGTGTGGCAGGAGGGGCCAACACCATCTCAAGCTCCAGAACTTAGTTTTGAAACCCCTAGGGGCCTGCGGTTCTCTGTCCCAAGGAGCTCTTGCAGCTGTGGGAAGCTGGAACTAAGAAGCCTCCCCAGCGCCCACCCCAAGGTGGGGGCTTTGCTGCCGCAGGACCTGGACCTAACAGGACAGTGAGAGCAGCAGCCCCAGGCTGCTGTGAGAGCAGCACCCACTGCTAGGCCACCTCCTGCTGCAGACAAGGGAACCGCAACCCTAGGGAGCGGGAGGAAGACAGAGAGGAGAGCAGGACAGGGCTCAAAGATTGTCCGGGCCACTGTGACTTCTCCCCTACAAACCTCCTTCAATAGCAGGAAGAGGTGAATGCCCGGAAAGACTGAGGGCTGTTCGCAAAAACAGTTGTTCATGGCAGAAAGGAGACGGCCCTCTAGTGAGGGGCAGCTGCTCTAATTGCCATGCCAGATGGCACTTATTCCCATGCAGGGGTCAGGAGGGAAGGACTCAAGTTTGGGGGGGGGGGGCAGAGGTTGTCCAGGTGTCCGTATGCCTATCAGTACATCCACAAGGGAGGACAGTTGCTAGCTTAGAACTCAGTCTGTGCTGGACCAACAGCCAGGTGTGTGTTACACCCTGAGCTTGTGCCCCACATGTGCTAAAATCAAGGAGCAGCCTTTCCTTCTGCCTCAGTGCCAGGACTCCAGGGTGCAGCCTGGCCTGGGCATCGTGGAGCCTTTGGGAACAAGTCATCAACTCTACACCTGCTGGCCTTGGCAACGACTTAGTAAGTATCCTGAAGCTGAAGGGAGTGACTGGACTAGCGGCCCCTATGTGCTCATCTTTGGAGACCAGAGTCAGCTGTGAAATGTGACTTTGTCCTGGACACTGGAAGGTCAATGACTTCAGAGTTTTCCCACAAAACTGAAGAGAATTAAACAAATTCTCTTTCTCTTGACCTCAGCAGGAAAGGACAGTTCAGGCCTCTGATTCTCCTGGCCATCTCTCTACCCTAGGCTGACCATGTGCTCCGGGCCTGTAGGTCCTCCATAAACTATTGTAGGCCATTCAGACCAGCTCCCTCTGTTGTACCTTATACAGAGAGAGTGCCATAAACAGGACTTTAAAGAATGGGGCTCCTACTTCTAAGAGGAGGTAGAAGGGAGACATCATGGGGTCCATAGCTGAGCCTTCCAGGATGGAGGCCACCAGGTGGGCAACTGCAGGCCCAGCCTTATCCATGGCCAGGTAAAAGAACTTAGGGGCCTGACCCAGAGATAATCCACCTTCCCAGGACCAGCTGGGGCCAGGATCTGACCAACTTCCAGCTGTCCTGGGTGCTGCTGGTAGGGATGCAGGCAGCATAGCTCAGGGCGGACAGGGCAAGGCTGTTGGCAGGACTATAGCTCCCTGAGGGACACCTGCCTCTGTGCCTAGGACAGAGTCCCCACCAGCTTACCCCGTGGCTTCAGGTAAAATAAACACAGCCCATTAGCCCAGGTGGCCCTCAAGGGGACACCTCTGGATGGGGTGGTCCTGCAGTGGCAAACAGAAATACCAAAAAGCCAGATTTGGAGGGTTTGGAGGCCTTGACGGGCACCGATTAGGATCATTCCCAGACTATCAGGCTCTGATCTCTGGGGGTCTAGGGTTCTTGTGGGGTAAGCAAGCAGGAAGTACAGAGGCAGCACAGCTTGTCTGTCGGGGACTGGCTTATACAGTGTGCATCCCAGTGACCAGCTATGTCTAAGAGACAGGAGCGATGGGGTCTGGAACAGAAATTATTACCTGGAAAGCTAAAAAATGGAAGTCTACTGGTGTGTAGGGGGTGTTTTCTGTTACAGCTCCACCCTAGAAACTAGAAGCCTCAGGCTCTCCCAGCTCCCAGCCCCCCTCGCTGACCACAGTGGCAAGGGCCTCTCTCCTGTTGTGGTTTGGCATGGGCCTGGGGGTATGGGGAGACACTTACTCAGAGCCCCTGCTCTCTTCCCTCTGCCACACCCCTGTGCCATTTGGCTCCTGGAGTCCTTTGTCTCACCCGGGCACCTGGGACAGGGACCCTCATCTGACAGGTCCTTCACTTTTCCTCAGACGTGGCAGGACTCTAAAGCAGGATAGCAGTGGTTGGGGATGGCTTTCAGGCCCTTAAGGGTTGCACTGGCTCATCTCTCCTTGCCTGTCACCAACCTCTGCTTCACCTCTGAGGCTTCCATTTCTTCATGGAACAGAACCTAAGGGGCTGGTTAACCAGCTCTGGCTGCAGGGAGCATGGCCCAGATTTGGTTCTGACTTGGGACTCACAGTGGCTCAGAGAGGAACTCACATCCCTGAGCTCCGGGGAGAGGGGAGCCCAGGGCTGAGAACATGGAAGAATAGTTTGTTTCCTCAAGTTCATGAACAAGCCGGTCCCAGCAGTCTCTCAGGCTCCCTGGAAAGCTGTCAGCACCCCTGCTCTGTGCACAGCTGCTCAAGGGAAGCTGGGACAGGACCTCCGAATGTGTCACCATGTTCAACAGGTTCAGGTTGTATCACTTCTTTTTTTCTTTTTTTTTAGTATTTTAGGGAAGGATCTACAGCATGTTCAGGGTCTCACTACTAGATCAGACTTGTGATCTGCCTGTTTACAGGCACGCACCACCGTGCCCAGTCTCAGTTGCCTTCTCAGCATGCCTGGGGGTGGGGCCAGCACGTCAGGCCTGGGGATTGAACCCCTGACCCCTGTGCCTGCTTGTAGGCGCTTTAATCTGCTGAGCTATTTGGCTGGCCCCTTGTATCACTTCTTAAAAGTTGCCTTTTTCCTTTCTTCCACAGTATTCTTAATCTTGTCTCTAAATCAGAAATTAATTACAAAAAAGAGAAACACAATCTTCCTGCAATAGATATTTCAAACGCACACATTTCTTATTTTTTTATTTTAAAGAGAAAAAACAGTGATACAAAAAACCAAGATAGTAGGAAAGTAACAATGGTTAGTGCATTGTTTATTATTATCTTCAAAGTAGTTGCTCAGATTATAAGATACAAGCATGGGGCCAGCCAGACAGCGCAGTGGATGAAAGCATCTGCTTAGGCAGGTGCAGGGACCGAGTTTGGATCCCCAGTCTGCTGGACCCACCCCCAAGGCACGGTGAGCTGGTGCTTGGGACTAGGCCTGGCTGGTGGTGTACGCCTGTACCCCCAGCACTTGTCAGGCTGAAAACAGGAAGGAGGATTACTAGGAGTCTGATCTGTGTAGTAAGACCCTGTAGGCCCTGCATTAAATACATTTTTTAAAAAAAATACATTTTTAAAAAAAGACATAAGCATGGAAAATTAATCAATGATATAAACACAAACTTTTCAAGGAGTAGAAATTAAAGATGGAGCTAGTCTATTTTTTAAAGAGAGTACAAATTAGAATTAAAACAGAAAAAAATGACAAGTGATACAAAATTTCACTTAACAAAGTAATATGAATTTCATTG
>PVKN010032469.1:0-12257 GCA_004027915.1 Capromys pilorides
TATAGCCACTTTGTCTTAGTTTGTTGAGAATAAAAGTTTGTAGTAATATTGTTTAGACAAGATACCAGGTCTGCATCTTTCCCTCTGAATAACTGCTATAAAGACAACAATATGCATGGTATTAATTGTAACCATCCTGCTTACCTGTTTTGAAACTATTTCATTGCTATTTTATCTTTTTTCTCATTAAAATGAATTTAAAAAATAAAAAAATTCTCTGTTCCTTAAAATGACAAAGTGACAGGATATTTATAATAGTTTGTTAAGTTATACATTTATGTACCTTGCATTTTTCTGTATTATATTCATAATAAAAAGAACTTGGATATTTCTTATAGGACTGAAAAAAAATAAATGATGTGAAATATATATATAAAAAAAATACGGGGCCGGCGAGATGGTTCAGTGGTCTAAAGCGCCTGCTTAGGAAAGCTCAGGCAACTGCAGGGACTGCGGTTCGATCCCCGGCACCACATGCTGCGCCAGCCCCACCACCAGGACAGGCTGAGCCAGCCACAAAATAAGTAAATAAAGAAACAAACAAACACAACAAGCAAACAAATAAATAAATAAAATAAAATAAAATTTAAAAAAAAATACGCAGTTACCCTCAATCAAGCTAGCAAAGGGAACTTGGTTTGAATAAGGACCCTTTAAGTGTTTGCTCTTCTTACAATCACTTTTTCTTTTCAATGACCCTTACTAATAAATTTCTTTCCTTAAACAATGTATTCACACATGTTGCTGTTGTTTTTGTGAGACAGGGTCTCCCTTTGTGCTCCAGGCTCCTGAACACACTATGTAGCCCATGCTGGCCTTGGACTCATGATGATCCTCCTGCTTTATGAAGGCATGAACCGCCATGCCTGGTCTAACTGGCATCTTTTTCTTGTGAGTAAAGATAAAATTAAGAGAACTCTAAACAACTCTTTTAAAAGTAAACTAAGATGGGGCTGGGGATGTAGCTCAGTGGTCTAAACACTAGCCTGGCAAGCGCAAGGACCCTGGTTCAATCTCCTGTACCACATGTTGCACCAACTCTAGCCACCAGCCTGAAACTGGAATGGTGGTGCGTGCCTATAATCCCAGCACTTGGGAGGCTGAGGCAGGAGGACCAGTGAGAGTTCGAGACCAGCCTGGGCTACAAAAGTGAGCTCAAGGTCAGCCTGAACTGTATAACTAGATCCTGTCTCAAAAAGACAAAAAAAAAAAAAAAAAAAAAAAAAAAAAAAAAAAAAAAAAAAAAAAAAAAAAAAAAAAAAAGTAAAAGAAAAATTTAAAAAAGAAAGTAAACTAAGGAAAAAAATATAAAAAGTCAGGTTTTTTTGTGTGTGATTAGTTCAGGGTCTACAGGGTCTCACTACACAGATCATACTCATAAGGATCCTCCTATTTTCAGTCTCCCAAGTGCTGGGATTACAGGTGCACACCACCAAACCCAGTCTCAATCTCTGTCTCAGGGTACCCCTGGGAGGCTGGGCTGGCGTGGCAGATGCATTGATCTGCTGAGCTATTTGGCCATTCCTTTAAAAATCAGCCTTGGGGGCCGGCAAGATGGCTCAGTGGTCTAAAGCGCCTGCTTAGGAGGGCTCAGGCAACTGTGGGGACTGCAGTTCGATTCCTGGCACCACATGCTGCGCCAGCACCACCACCAGGGCAGGCTGAGCCAGCCGCAAAATGAATAAATAAAGAAACAAACAAACACAACAAGCAAACAAATAAATAAATAAAAATAAATAAATAAATAAAAATCAGCCTTGGGGCTGGTGAGATGGCTCAGTGATCTAAAGTGCCTGGTTAGGCAAGCTTAGGCAACCACAGGGACTGCGGTTGGATCCCTGGCACCACATGCTGTGCCAGCCCCATCCCCAGGGTAGGCTGAGCCAGCCAGAACACAAATAAACAAATGAGGTTTAAAAAAAATAAAATGAACTTTTTAAAAAAAATCAGCCTGACTGTTGCCTAAGAACAGTGCAGTGACTAACAGATGGTGATAAGCTCAAGCACGCTTGCTGAATGATATTTTTTTTTCCTACTGGAGATTGTACCTAGGGTATTTGCAGTGAGGTATATCCTCAACCAAATTACTATTATTATTATTATTATTATTATTATTATTATTTTTGAGACAGAGTCTCACTAAGTTGCCTATGCTGGCATCAAACTTCCAATCTTCCTGCCCCAGCCTCCCAGATTATAAGTGTGCACAACCATGCCCCACTTGTTGAATTTTTGAATGACCCACATAGATCATATATTAATATTTGCTAGTAAGATGATTTGGAAAAGGTTAAAAGTGTAGACTTTGGGGTCAGTGAGATAGCTCAGCGGTCTAAAGCACCTGCTTAGGAAAGCTTAGGCAACCACAAGGACCACGGTTCGATCCCCGGCACCACATGCTGTGCCAGCCCCGCCCCCAGGTAGGCTGAGCCGGCCATAACATGAATGAGTGCATGAATGAATGAATGAATAAATAAATAAATAAATGAAAACAAAAACCAAAAAGAACGTAACAAATTAAAAAAAAAAAGCATAGGCTTTGGAGTCCAATAGGAGAAGTCAAGGCATTAGTCTATGCATTATTTTCAAGACCTTTCTAGGGAAAAACAATTTTCTTACCCAGGAGCAGTTTATTATCTAGAGATAATGTGAGATGGGAGGCAACAATGTGCTAAAATACTTAGCATAGGGCATTCACAAAGCATGTTTACAAGTTCAACAGCATGAGCTATGCTTATTATTTCCCATGCCTTTTAGGGCACTGGAATCTAAGATCCCCAAAGAGAAAGGCTTAGATTCTTCCCCAAGGGCTCAGTGAGTAGATAGAACTTCAAAATTTTCTTTTTATCTCTCTCTCTATCTCTCTCTCTTTCTCGTCCATAATCCATCATGGGCTCTTACTGGGTCAGTTCTGTGCACATGATGCTTTTTTTTTTTTTTTAATATTCTTTTTTTAGGTTTATTTTACTTTATTTTTTTTATACCTCATGTATTTATTTATTTGTGTTCTGGCTGGCTCAGCCTGCCCTGGGGATGCTGCTGGCACAGCATGTGGTGCCGGAGATCAAACTGCAGTCCCTGTGGCTGCCTAAGCAGGCGCTTTAGACCACTGAGCCATTTCCCCGGCCCATGATGCTTTTGAATAAAATAAATGAAAAATCTTTTGCTCATGGCTGCTGACCAAGTCTGAACAACCTAGCAAATGGAATGAACTGAGCATGGTGGTGGGATTGATTATGTTGTAACCTATTTTTACTTCTGGAAGTCAATGCTACTTATTTAATACACAGTTTGTAGCTGGGTGTGATGGCTCACACCTGTAATTCCAGCATTTGGGAAGCTGAGGCAGGAGGATTGCCACAAGTTCAAGGCCAGCCTGGGCTTCTTAGTGAGTTCAAGCCAACCTAAACTACATAGCAAGACCTGTCTCAAAAAATCAAAGAGAAGGGCCAGCGAGATATCTTGAAAGTCTAAAGCACCTGCTTAGGAAAACTTAAGCAACCACAGTGACCGTGGTCCGATCCCCAGTACCACAAGCTATGCCAACCCCAGGGCAGGCTGAGCAGGCCATAACATAAATAAATAAAGTTTCAATGAAAAGACCAGGTGGTGAGATAGTTCCGTGGCACAAGTGCCTGCCTGGCAAGTGCAAGGTCATGAGTTTGAACCCCGGTCCCATAAAAAAAAAAAAAAAAAAAAAAAGACCAAAAAGAGGGCCTCCCAGATAGTTCAGTGGACTAAAGCTCGTGCTTAGGCAGAGCGCAGTGGTGTGGTTCAATCCCTGGTCCTGCTCCCTGGTGCCCTGAGATAGCGATTGAGACTAGGCATGGTGGAGTGGGCCTGTAGTCCCGGTGCTTGGGAGGTTGAAAATAGAATTAGTACAAGTCAGATCTCTGTAGTGAGGCCCTTAAGACCCTGTCCTAAATACATAAAAAAGCAAAAAGGAAAAAAAAAGCAGTTTTGGGACTCAATATTAACATTCAACCCCGGTCCTGCAAAACAAAACAAAACATTCAAAACTGTAGTCATGGGCCAGAGAGATAGCTTAGTAGTCTAAAGCAACTGCTTAGGCAACCACAGGGACTATGGTTTGATCCCTAGCACCACATGCTGTGTCAGCCCCACCCCCAGGGCTGAGCTGGCCAAAAATAATTAAATTTTTTTTTTTTATAAATGTGCACAGCAACTTTATTTTTCTAAATTTACAAAACAATTATGTTTATTTATTTTTATTATTTTTAATAAGAAATTACAATGTGACAGTTTCAAAACACGTTAGTAGTACATTCCCAATAATTGATGCAATGCATATTGTTGTCCTCGTTGTAGTTACACAGAGCACAGGGTGTAGACATGATAAATTTTCTAATGGTTATTAGTACAACAGATTTCTTCTCTTTGATCTAAGAGAAGTTAGTTGTATACATAAATGTTCCATAATTGCAGTAGTTTACTGGCAAAACCGGCAATGTTGGAAGCTGTTGATTAGAGCCTTTTACAGTTCAGCATACTAAACTACCTTTACGTTTTATGCATCATGTTTAAACTTTTCTGCTGGGTGGTTAAGGGCAAGTTAAAGCAAGACCTGTATAACAAAAATAAATAAAGTTTATACTTAAAAAAAACTGCAGTCATACACAGTACATAGGCTTATAATATTTTTATTAAATCAATTCAGAAAATGTTACATATGATATGTTACATAGGTGTGTATACTACTCAGTTCACAAATACAGTAACATGATAACATTGCTGCAGAGCAAAGGGAAAAAATAATCCAGGATCCCCAGACCCAAATTTCACCATCATAATCATGGCTATTCTCTGTAAAGTGGTTAGTTACACCATGTCCTTGATCACCGGGAAGCTGATGTCTGCGTGCCTTCGCCTCTAACATAAGGCCTACAAAATGTGTTTTGTATGTATGTTTGAGAAGCACTTTGCCACTTTTGAAGACAAGAGATTTCTGGTGATCAACACAGTTCCTGTTCCATTTCTTTAACAGTATGCAGTTCTTGATTATCCTTAGGCCTAATCAAGTCATTTCTACCTTTCTGTTTTGTAAATGAATGCCATTTTGGGGTAACACCTCCTCTCCTTTGTAGAAATAGTGAAGGGAAAATATGGATTTGCATAAAGGAAGAATGGGAGGAGAAGGGAGGCAGGAAGAGGCACCGGTTGCAAGCCAGAAAGCTTTGGGCTTGCTAAAAGAAACAATGGATGCTACCTGACCCCATTTATGGACATGTGATTCTAAGTAAACCACCCTGCCTTTCTGGGTTTTTGCACCTTTTGCAAAGTTGTGGAGTGAGTGAGGGAGATTCATTAGACGACTTCTAAGTGCTCTTGTGTTTTGTTACTTCATATATGTGATCTACAAGCCAAATCCTGCTGGCACTTGTTTTTGTACCTGTTTTTGCAAGCTATGAGCTTACATTATCTTCTTGGAAAAGATCAAAAGAATAATTTTTCATGATGTAAGAATTACATGTAAATTGAAATTTTCCTATGCGTTGCTGAAATATTGCCATGATCATTATGTACGGCTCATTTTATTCCAAGAAGTTGTGTGTTGAAAAGTTAGCAGAAAAAAAAAAAAAAAAAAAGAAAAGTTAGCAGAGACCTCAAGGCCCATGAAACCAAGAATATTTATTATCTGCCTCTTGACAGAAAAAGCTTGTCTCCACTTATTCTATATACATTATATGTAGTATATCTGCTCCTTTTGGGTTGATTCGTTTCTTGGTCTATGAAATGTGTACTCATCAAGCACTTTTCAGAATGTATATAATGCATAAGTCAATCAAGTGTTCAGTTTTCTAAGAGAAGGAATGAGATCCTGTTGATGATTGGTTATTGGACTATATGCCTAACATAGTGCGTTTATGGCACAGCAGTGGGTCTGTGTTACTGAATAAAACATTCTAACGCCAGTGGTAAATCGGTTATTTTATTTTAAAGCCAGCAATTTTAGAATGCTGGAAGGAATTTTTACTATAAACTAAATTTGTTATGTTAATTTCTAATTTTCCTTTTTAAAATTTTTTGTTTTTTATTTTTATTTTTTCCGGGACAGGGGTTTGAACTCACAACATTGCACTTGCCAGGCAGGGACTTGTGCCACAGAGCTATCTCCCCAGCCCCTCTAATTTTCCTTTACAATTATTTTTTTTTAAAGCTTTGCCGCTCACCAACATTCTCCCTGCCCCCGCCCCACTTATTTTAAATATGCAATGAAAATAAGTTTTGTGTTCTTGCAAAAGCTTACCAGAATAATTTTTCTTGTTAGACAAATTGTTTATTAAATAATATTAGTAAAACTGAAATGGCCTCAGCCTTTTACAACCGTATGCCACGTTTTAAAAACGAGGACTGAATTTCAAGGCATGGTTGTCTAAAACATTCTCCGTAATTTAAGCACAACGGCGAAATGTGTGCATGCAGATCAAAAATGAGTGTGTAAGGAAAAAAAAAGTAAGACGAATGTAATTGCACGTTGTGCTTCAGATTTACTACAGCTGAGTCATTTCGGGACACAAGTGTGTGCTTCCAGGAAAAAAAAAAAAAAAAAATCCTAAAGGAAGGAACCAGGATGAGGGGCCCTCCGGATTCCCCCAGGCACTCCCAGAAGCAGACACCGGTATTCCACGACCGGGAGGCGGCGTGGTCAAAAACGGCGCGGCGGCCCCTTTAAGAGACACAGCACCTTCTCCAAGATACCATCTTGCGCTAAGAGTGCACGTAAACTCTCTACCTACCTTGCTATATCTCTTCTGCCTGACTGGGTATTGCCGGCCGGCGGGGCGAACGAGCCTTTTCATTGGTCTTGCGCGCACGGCCCTCTCTTATTTATTGGTCAGAGCGCCCGCCACTCGGCGTTATCTCCCGCCTACATGGACTTTCATGTCAGGTTGAGTGAGGGCTCTGGGGTTAGTTCCTGTTAGGCCCGGGCCGGGGGAGTAGGTTGAAGTCTCCTAAGATGCCCGGTGGGCTGGGGCACTGGGAGGCGTGAAGGGAGCGCGAGGACGCCGCGAGGGGAGCCCCACGGCAGGCCTGAAGAAGAGCGGCGACCGAGCCCGCCTTCCCTGCACCATGCTCATAGAGGATGTGGATGCCCTCAAGTCCTGGCTGGCCAAGTTACTGGAGCCGATGTGAGTGAGCCAGGCCGGGCCGGGGCGGCGAGCGTGGGCGTTGGGGGCTCGCGGGGGCCCGGGGAGGGGACGGCGTGGGGGCGTCGGGCCGGGCAGGGCCCGGGGCGGGCTCGGTAGTACTAGCGCGCCGAGGGGGGCCGGCGGGGCGCCGGGGCGCGGAGGCGGTGCTGCTGAGGGACCCGCTGGGGGCGGGGGGCGGGCGGCGGGCGGCGGCCGGGACCGGAGGGCTTTTTAAATACTAGTCCGGCGCTGGGGGTCCGGGAGGGAAGTTAAAACCCTGCTGCTGACTGAGCGAGCTGATGGGCTTGCTGAGGGATTTGGAAATGTGAATATTGAGGTCTTGAAGGAGAGAGCATTCTGGTTTAGCGAACAGTGTTAATCCGGGACTACAAGATCTAGAAACGGAGCATCCAGAGCCTTTTCAAATTATTAGGGTAGGAAAGGATTGCACGAGTCTGGAGGCTTAGTACTAACTGGCGAGCCTACAGTGTGGATATTGAGTTTCAAGAAATGGGGAGTTGGTAAACATGATAGCAAAGATTTTAAGGCATTATCGAGTTCTAGTATTCGGAGGAGGGGTTAAAAAAATTGAGGTTTTTATGAGTTTGAGGGAGGAAAGGGCCACAACTGCTGTGTAATATTTATGGAGAACTCAAGAGGAGTATGTACTTGCAGCGTGTAGGCAGTTCGTTTTTAGATACAGGTATTCGAGGAATAAAAAGGGTAGTGCACATGACAAGGGTCTTGTAATGTTGAAAGAGGAGGAAGACAACTGAAGGTAGTGTGGTCGAAGGGTTATTTTCAAGGGACTAGAAGAAACATGAGACGTCCTTTTAAATTATTTGGGTAATATTAGGTAGTTGTAGAGATATTGTCAAGAAGCTTTTTTGGGTAACGTTTAAGGAGCCAGGGTTTTATGGGATGTTTATGGGGGGGGGATTCTGGGATATGGCCGGTCTCTGCAACAATCTCCAAGAGGGAGCAGGAAAAAGGAAAGGATGGAGGATAGGGAGAGATGTCTTCTAATTCTTTGGAAAGAGGATAGCAGGAAAGTAATGGAGAGGAGAGGAAATTTCTTGCTCCCTCTTTTCTGATTCTTGCTTATTCTTCTGTTGGAGGTTAGGGGTTTCTTTGAAAGGAAGGGTATAGATAAATTTTGAATCATTAGATCAGATTCCTTTTGTGGAAAAATTGAGTGAATTTTAGTGCTTGAAAATAGTACTTTGGAAGGTGTGGAGGAGGCGTGATACAGTTGGGATGTTGAGAGACCGCAACAAGCTACTTCTCAGTTGTCTTTATTTCCTAGTCTTCCTGCGAAACCTTCTTAAGTTTTTGTTTTTGTTTTGTTGGTTTCTTGGGATGATATCTAGGAAGAGAGTTGGCTGTAATCCAGTTTGTGAGCCTTGTACAGGCAGTGTAGGTAGAGGAGGCAGCATTATGGAGTTCTAATGCTTTGAGCATTTTAAGCAGGAGAAGTGTGTGAATGAATAAATGTGCAGTAAGAATTCTGAGTGCTGTAGTAGTGGTGATCTGGTTAGAGCGAATGGCTGGTGGACATGCTGGGCTGTTTTGTAGAAGGATATGGGTCCCTCATATATGCACCTTACTTTTTCTATAGTAAAAGTGTTTTTGTTGGGGCTCAAAAACGGAAATGGATTGTGATGTAAAAGTTGGAAGTAAGTTAGATTTCCTGAAACTGATATGTGGAGAAAGACGAAAAATGACAAAGATCTGTGAGCTGGAAATTTAGTTGTCTTTATATTGTTATAGATTTAAAAGCCTGTCTTGTACACCTGTTATTTCTGTTGCTTTTTTTTAGGGGGGTAGTTTTCTGTATAACCTTGATTTTTATTGATAGAGATCTTTTTAAAAATATTAGATGTCTTAGATAGAATGTGAGAAAGTGACCACTTTTAATATTATCGTTACTTTTTTCTTTGCTTTTTTGTGTTAAGCTGCCTGTTTTGGTTTGGATAATGCTCTTGTTTTTTGTTTTTCTTGTCCAGATTTTTCATCTTCCGAAGCTTGATTTCATTAGGGTTTTTTTTTTTTTTTGATAAGAATAAAAATTGTCTTAAGATGACACCTTGCTGGGCATGGTAGTAGCAGTTGGGCTACATAATGAGATCAAGGCCAGCCTGAATGAACATGGTGAGACAACGGGGGTGGGGGAGAAGATTGCTTGTGTTTTGTTTTTGCATTTGAGTTACATATTTAGTTTAAGACACACATTATATGTTTTTTGGGTTACCTCTAAGTTTTCTTTTTCTTTCTCTTTTTTCTTGAGATAGGATCTCTTTATGTAGTTTAGGTTGGACTGAAACTCACCTTGGAGCCTATGCTGGCCTTAAACTTGTGCCTCTTCTCTGAATAATGGGATTACAAGTGTGTGCCATCACACCTGGCTTTCTTTTTTCCTCCAGAAGCAGGGATTGAACTCAGGCCCTTGCACTTGCCAGGCAACTTCTTATTCTACTGAGCTAGCCCCCCAGCGCTCACACCTGACTTTCGTTTAAGTTTTTTTTTTTGTTGTTTTTAAGGGAAGAAGTATGACCTGGGCTTGGGGTGTGGCTCAGTGGTGGAGTGCTTGTCTACAGTGCCTAGGCTCTGATTTCCCATTACCACAAAACAAACAACCCTACGACCATCGTTGTTTAGGCTTAACAGTATATATGGCTGCCCTACAAGTACAGAGTAAAAATGCTTATTTTAATTCACATAAATATTAATTTTGGAAGATGTTAATAAAAAGTGATATGTATATATCACATGTATTTTTATTACTGGTATGTTGTCTTGGGTAATTATTTTTTGTTTAGAAGTCATTAAGTGGTATGCTAAACTGAGCATTGTTTATAAATTTACCTTTTTGCATATTTAATTTTTTATTATTTTATTTTATTTTTTTTATTTTTTATTTTTTTGCGGTACTGGGGATTGAACTCAGGACCCTACACTTGCCAGGCAAGCGCTTATTCCACTGAGCCATCTCCCTGGCCCTTTTTGCATATCTCAAAATCAAGAAAGTTTTCATAGCAGAATGACATGTTGCTACAACGTAACATTTCAGAACAGTTGTTAGACTTTTAGATATGGTGGTTGCAGTGGCTAGGTTGGAGTGTCTGTCCCCATGATTGCTGTTTCATTTTCTTATTTAGCCTAATTCATAGTTAAGTAAATTTGTGAAAGCTTCTCATGTTCAAAGGTTGTTAAGCATGTTACATTTTGTCACTGAACAAACATGTAAAACAAGCATGTAACGAGGTATTCTAAATTAATGCACCTCACGTTAATGACAGTTTTTCTGTCACCTTCCACTCATCTTATACATGTGGAACGTACCTGTTACTGTTATTGGAAGACAGAGGAAGGAGATTGGAAAAAATAACTCCTTGGCTCCCTTAGTAGGTTTGGCGAAACCATTTTTGTTGGCCATATAGTGAAGAGGAGGAAAACTGTGTCTTAGTTGAGCAGTTCATGCCAATTCCTTGCAAGTATATAAGCAGACTGACAGATCTTCAGGGTTTTCATCCTTCCTCTCATTCAAAGTGCTGTACATTTCCTAGTCAGAGGGACTATGTAGGGATTTGTGGTTTGGAGATGTGCTAAGTTTCATTTTACCAGAAATGAAGGCTCATTTAAAGGGTGCACATTCCTTAAAAGTAAGGCTCTAAATACATCCAGGACATAAATGAGTCACTGAAGAAATTTGTAAGTTTAGAAAATGTTCAAAAAGTTAAAAGGAAAAAGAAAATGTTCATGTAATTTGGGAGGTTGAGGCAGGATGATTATAAAAACCAAAATAGTTGAGTCAAGCATTTTTCAGTAACTGAACTGCATTTCTACCAAATGTGTAAATTATGAATTCTAGTTATTTAAGTTATATATTACAAAATATAAAAATAAGCATTTACATTTGCTTGTTTGGCTTATTGTAAAAATTTGAATTGGTATGTGTTTTTTTGGGGGTAATTGAACTTATAACCTCATACTTGCTAGGTAGGCACTGTGCTGCAGAGTCATACCCAGTTATGTGTTTTTAAAAAGTGATGGTTGACAGGTGTGGTGGAGCATGCTTATAATTCTAGCACTTGAAGGACTGAGGCAGGCCACCCTGGGCTACATAGTAAATCGAAGGCCAACCTGAACCGCATTGTGAGACCCTGTCTCAAAAAACAAAACAAAACAGAAAAACAAACAGGTGAGGGCATTTGTAAATTTGGACAATTTTATCTATGTATTCTAATAGTGCATCTTTTTAAAAAAATATTTTATGTGTTTGGTATAGTGTTTTGCTGCACAGCTCAGACCCATAGTGATTCTCCTGTTTTAGCCTCTCCAGAGCTGCGATTGCAGTTGTGCACAACCACACTGGGTCTCAATGGCTGGCTCGGCACACCTGGGCCTGGGTTGGCACAGCATGGAGTACCAGGGATCGAACCTGGATCCTTACACTTGCCAGGCAGGCATTTAGACTGCTGAGCTATCTCTCTGGTGCCATACATCATTTTTTTTGAATAAGAGGCATTTAATTTTTAGTTACTTTATCTCTGATTCACCATGTGATTTTAGAGAAATTGTCTAACCTTTCTTTGCTAAACAGATAATTTACATACTTATGCATATGTTACGGATGCAAACTATGAAAAGTACTTTGTGTACTTCACTAATTCTATTCTGTAAAGTTTATGGGTTTTGAAATGTTAAACTACTTTATTGATTGATTGTGGTACTGGGGATTGAGCTCAGGACCCTATGGTTGCCAGGAAAGTGCTTATTTCATTGAGCTATTTCCCTGGCCTTTGGGTTTTGAAATGTAAGAATACATTTATTATTAAAACTATTTATTATTAAACTATTAAATTTACTACAAAAGTAAGTTGCTTGTTAGTGTTAAACATCACTACTATTTAAAAATTATTCATCAGTCTCATGCAAGGCGTAACTCATTGGTTCTGTGAGTAAGAACAAGATTTGCTAGTGAAAGTTGTAGACTTGATAAACAGTTTTTGTGAGCTCTGACCTTGTCAGTATCTTTCTGAATACATCAAGAGAAAGAGTATGTTGACATCTTAGAGTGTGATAGAAAAGATAACAGTAAAGTTC
>PVKN010032470.1:0-12256 GCA_004027915.1 Capromys pilorides
CCATGCCCGAAGGAATTTTTGTTTAATTAGTTTAATTTTTAAGTGAGCTATTAGTAAACTAATTTGATAGCCAACTGGAAACTCAGGTGAAAGCATGCTTTTAAGTCTATAACCCAAATTGTACTATAAACAAATGACAAAAGAAAACACTGTAACAGAATGGGTCCCTTCCATTGTCTAGTATGAATTATGTCTCCAAAGTACTCTTCCTAGCCTTTTTTCATTTACTTGATGAAATTGTCTTTTTGCTGCTATACTTCCATCTTTTATAGAATTTTCAAAATTTAATAGTATAAAGAAGTGAAGTCTACTATGAGGTATGAATTTTGTAGGGAAAGAGTCCCCTTTTTGTTTTTGTAAATGAATTTTGTTCATACAGTGAGAAACCTGTATTCTATATTTTAGAAAAGGAAGCCATCACATAGCCTCCCTTAATCTTATATGACTGATCTGTGAAAACAGAAGCAAATTAGTTTAATTTGTCTGAAGGATAATGACAATAATATCAGAGAAATTACGTCAGAATCTGATGAAGCCAATTAATATTACCAAATAGTCTAAAAATCATTTAGGGTTGATGTGAACAGTTTGGAGGTAATTTGTCTTTTTGGATCAATTGACCCAAATATGAAGAAACCATCATAGCCTGTACCCCTTTTGAGGCTACCACCCAGGCCTATCACCATTCAAACAGGATTTCAAAATCAAGTGATTGTTTAAACCCAACTGCTTTATATTGTAATCCATACCTTTATATCTGTTTGTAAAATATCAAAGTGATTTTATGCCAAATAATTTAGGACTGTAAAACAAGCAAACAGCCTCACTGGGAATCAAGAGAACTTCAAATAATCTTTTAAATCTGCTCATTATGTAAATCTTAGGAAATATGTTTGTTTTTTTTTTTAACTAAAGGCAAACTTTTTTGTCGTTAGAATGAGTTTTTTTTTTTTTTTTTTTTTCAGGACCGGGGTTCAAACTCATGACCTTACACTTGCTAGGCAGGCACTTGTACCACAGAGCTATCTCCCCGGCCCCAAGAATGGATTTTTATTGGACTGGCAAGATAGCTCAGCAGTCTAAAGTGCCTGCTTAGGAAAGCTTAGGCAACCAAAGAGAGCACGGTTTGATTCCTGGCACCACATGCTGTGCCAGCCACACTCCCAGGGCAGGCTGAGCTGGTCATAACATTAAAAAAAAAAAAAAAAATGGAAACAACCTTTTAAATTAATCACCTTAAGGGGAAAACATGAAAGCTTCTCTCTTTGTGTCAATTATAATGAGAGAAAGAGTGCAAAACCCTCTCCATTCCCTGAAATGGGCTTTTGTATCCCTCCAGTCAACACCTTTGACTGGTGGACCTATAGCTGCCACACCCAGAGGCCACCTGCACTTGCGTCTAAAAGCCTTTTAAAATATTTTTCCTGTAAATAATTAATTTTTTTATGTATTTGGTTCAGGGTCTCACTATGCAGCTGAGACTTGTAGTGATCCTTCTGTTTTTAGCCTCTCCAGTGCTGGGATTATAGGCAGACACCACCACAGTTTAGTGACTGACTCAGTGTGCCCAGCAGTGGGGCCACCATGGCATGTGGTGCCAGGAATCAAACCCCTTTCCCCGAGCTTGCCTAAGCAGGTGCTTAGTCCTCTGAGCTATCTCCCTGGCCCTTTAATTTATATTTTAACCTAATATATATTCTTTAAAAATTTATTTATAATTTTGAAATTTTGTCAAGGAAAGAATGACCAATTAAGCTTGAGTGATAGGAGTCTGGAGTAATTTAAGCAATGTTTTAAGTGATTGATTTCCTCTGTAGAGTCCCAATCAATGACACCAGGTAAAACCTGGAGGTCTCTTTGTATTGGGCTCTGTCTCTAGTTGCCTCTGGGCTGAGTGAGCTGCTAGCAGCAGCTCTGGTTTTAGTACCAGGAATGAGCTCCCTCACCCACATTTCCCCTCCACAAACAACATGGTGCTATTGCCTTGTAGCCATAGCCAATCACCGGGAGGAGGACAATGGAAATGTGCACAGCTACTGTACTGCGCTGGCTGTCCCTTTTGCTTTGATGCTGGATGCCCTATTTTTGGTTGGATTCCAAGCTGGATTCTGAGTGGAGTGAATTTTCAGTACCAGAAGCATGCACGTGAACTCCTTGGGAAAGCCATAATGCACTGCAGCCATGTCTTGCTTATTATTTCCCAAGTGCCCAAAGTTGTGGTTGGCAGGGCACATCAGCGGCATGTAGTTGAACCTGGTTCATGCCCCTCTCCACCAGCGTTGCTGCTCCACCACTGGGAACTAGCTGCACACAATTTAATAGAATCTTTTCCTTTTTCATTTGGTTGAGCAATGCTACAGGGCTCAAGCTCTTCTGTGGTACCTTTGTTTCACCTTCTTTTTCCCATTCAGGATTTGATTTTAAAATAGTAGTCTTTGATGGGCATGGTGGTGTACACTTGTAATCCCAGCACTCAGGAGGCTGAGGCAGGAGGATTATTGTGAGTTCGAGATCAGCTTGGGCAACAAGTGAGCTCATGGCCTGTGCATAGCAAGATCCTGTCTCAAAACAGACAAAAAAAAGCACTCCATGCTAAGTCCTTTGTGATAGTATTAAAAAGTAAGCTATATATAGGAATCAATAAAACAACAAACATATTTATAAACATCTGTGGTTCTTGAGACTCTGGTGGTCCCATTTTTTTTTTCTCATTAAACTTTGTTTTAACGAGTCTCAAAATTCTGTACCAGATTTTTGGTCAAATTGTTTCCATTAAAAAGTATTGATTTTATTTGGGAGACTAATCCCAGCACTTGAGAGGCTGAGGCAGGAGTATCGATGTGAGTTTGAGACCAGCCTGGGCTACAAAAGTGAGCTCAAGACCAGCATGAACTGCATAGCGAGACCCTGTCTCAAAAAGACAAAAAAAAAAAAAAAAAAAAAAAAAAAAAAAAAAAAAGAAGAAGAAGAAAAAGAAGTATTGATTTTAAAAACTAATAACTTAAAAACTGCCACACACAAAAATATGGTCCAGGGTAGGCAAGATGGCTCAGCGGTCTAAAGCGCCTGCTTAGGCAAGCTTAGGCAACCGCAGGGACCCAGGTTCAATCCCCAGCACCACATGCTGCACCAGCCCCAACCCTCAAGGCCGGCACAGCCGGCCATTTGAAAAAAAGGGGTCCACAAAACATTCTCCTTTCCTTCTGAAGGTTTTACCAAGGTTGTTATCTGGAGGTTGTTATCATTAACCAGTCTTTCACTATTAAACTTAAATGGCCAATTGGGAGAAACAGTTCTGAGACCAGTCTTCTACCACTGATTAAGACTGGGGTGGCAAGTATTAGGGATAATATTCGTTTAGCCTTCTGAGCTTTCTTGGCAGACTTGGTGACCTTGCCAGCTCCAGCAGCCTTCTTGTTCACAGCTTTGATGACACCCACAGCAACTATCTGTCTCATATCATGAACAGTGAAATGACCTAGAGGTGTGGTAGTCAGAGAAGCCCTTGACACACATGGGCTTGCCTGGAACCATGTCAACAAAGGCAGCATCACCAGATTTCAAAAACTTGGGCCCGTCTTCCAGCTTCTTACCTGACCCGGGATCAATCTTTTCTTTCAGCTCAGCAAACTTGCAAGCAATGTGGGCTGTGTGACAATCCAGGACAGGGGCATAGCCAGTACTGATCTGGCTGGGATGGTTCAGGATAATTACCTGAGCAGTGAAACCAGCTGCTTCCATTGATGGGTCATTTTTGCTGTCACCGGCAACATTGCCATGGTGGACATCCTTGACAGACACATTCTTGATGTTGAAGCCCATACTGTCCCCAGGAAGAGCTTCACTCAAAGCTTCATGGTGCATTTCAGCAGACTTGACTTCAGTTGTGACATTCACTTAAGCAAAGGTGACCACCATGCCAGGTTTGAGAACACCAGTCTCCACTCAACCCACAGGGACAGTGCCAATACCAGCAATTTTGTAGATATCCTGAAGGGGCAACCGCAAAGACTTGTCAGTTGTGCAAGTGGGTGGAAGGATGCAATCCAAAGCTTTAAGCAGTGTGGTTCTACTGGCATTGCCATCCTTATGGGTGACCTTCTGTCCTTCGAACCAAGGCATATTAACAATTGGCTCCAGCATGTTACCGCTATTCCAACCAGAAATTGGCACAAAAGCCACAGTGTCAGGGTTGTAGCCAATTTTCTTAACGTGGTTGCTGACTTCCATAACAATTTCTTAGATCTCTTCTGGCTGTAAGGTGGCTCTGTGGAATCCATTTTTTTTAATATTTAAAATTTTATTTTAAGGGCTGGGGAGATAGCTCTGTGGCACAAGTGCCCGCCTGGCAAGTGCAAGATCGTGAGTTTGAACCCTAGTCCTGAAAAAAATAATTATTTTAAAGAGTAAAAATAGCAGAAACAAAGATAGAAAGAGAGTAATAAGCAAGAGTACATATAGACAGAATTTCAAAACAAATTTTGTTAACACCAACAATTAGTTGTTTCACACCAAGTGTGTAAGCCAGAAGAACGGGTCTGCCCGTTCTTGGAGATACCAGCTTCAAATTCACCAGCACCAGCAGCAACAATCAGGACAGCACAGTCAGCCTGAGATGTGCCTGTAATCATGTTTTTGATGAAACTCTTATATCCAGGGCAATCAATGATGGTCACATACTTTCTGGTCTCAAATTTCCACAAGGAGATGTCACTGGTGATACCACTCTCATGCTTGGCTTTCAGCTTGTCCAAGATCCCCGCATACTTGAAGGAACACTTCCCCATCTCAGCAGCTTCCTCAAATTTTTCAATGGTTCTTTTGTCGATGCCATCACATTTGTAGATCAGATGGCCAGTGGTAGTAGACTTGCCAGAGTCCACATGTCCAATGATGATGATATTAATGTAAGTCTTTTCCTTTTCCATGTTAGCTTTGATTTAGCGGTGGTTTTAACTACATCTGTGCTCTCATGGCAAACCCGTTGCAAAAAAAAGTGCTTGTCCCATATATAACTACTAGTAATTTAATATCCATTTTCCTTTTGGCTTCTATTAAGCCTATGTCTCTTTGGTTTCTCTTAAGCCTCTCTGTCTCTCTGTCTCTCCCTCTCCCCCTCTCTGTCCCCCTCTCTTTTTATATGATTTTTACAGTTAGTAAACCTCTGTGTTTCATTCTTTACACCTGCTATTTGTCAATATAAAGGTCCGTGCTATTCACTGACCAATCCTCTTCCCCACCATGTTGTGCACAAAAATTCTGGGAAATGTACTCGCACCTAACAATTCTCCTTATTGGGAAGGGTGACCCTGTTCAGGTGCCAAAATGTAGGAACTTGTTGGTCTCTCAGTGGTCCCTGAGAGAAAATGGTGAGGGGGTTCAAAAATAAAAACAAGAGATAAAACCTGAGATCAGTTGGAGGTGTCTTACCTGACGGGCAAGAAGACTAAACAACAACAGTAGGATCATTCATTTATACTCCTTCAAAGTTAGTATCACCAGACACAAGGTTGCCTATTGACTAATGACTGAACTTGTCCAGATAGGATGTTTTTTCTCGAGACTGAGGTAGCTTGACTGCTTCAGGCACGGAGGCCTTGTCTTGCCTCTGCACGTATGATCAATTTCCAGCTTCAGCTGCTCCCAGCATCAGCCTTCCCTATCAAGAGGGGTGAGATCAGCTGAGGACTAGTATATTAGGTCTCAGCCACCACCTCTTCAACTCCAAATTTGGTGATCTTACCCATCTGTCTGGAATTTAAGAATAGCTGATCATCATTTTGGGGATGCTCACACAAAGTGTGAACAATAGTCTCATTTGCACATTCTACCCTATGAGGTTTTAAACATTTAAATAAGTGCTGTTAGGTCACAGATAATAAGTGGGAGAGTTAGCTTTAACAATTAATGTCTTCTATTTATGCTCACTAGCTGCGTCTCAGTAGATGTAGCCTGTTGTTCTGGGCACTCGTGATTTTTCAATGCTGATTAGGTCACTTAAGGAATTGGCAGAGCCTCTTAATTATTTGTAAATATTTTTTACCACAATAATCATTCTACATATTTTGTCTCCATTTGCTTTTTTTTAATGTATTTAATACAGGATCTACAGGGTCTCACCACACAGATCAGACTCATAGTGATTCTCCTGTTTTCAGCCTCCCAAGTGCTGGGATTACAGGCCCATGCCACCATACCCAGTCTCAATTGCTGTCTCAGTGTGCCCAAGGGTTGAGGCCAGCTCAGCACACCAGGACTCAAATCCCCAGTTTCTACAACTGCCTAAGCAGGTGCTTTAATCTGCTGAGCTATCTGGCCGGCCCTCCATTTACTTTTATAGCCATATCATGCAACTATTTTTTTCATTCAACATATGAGAAACCTGAGGTTCGAAGAGGCAAAATGTCATTCCCAGGATCTCCAGGAGGTCAAAGCCAACCATTTATATCAGGGGACTTGGATTTGGCTCAGCAGCACAGCATCTGCCTGGTAAGGATGAGGCTATGAGTTACTTCCTGGTACAAAAAAGAACCACGTACATCTCCAAATTCACACTTATTGGCAAAATACTATTCACTTCCCTATATTCACTTCCCTGTGAAAGTTTATCTCTTCTTTTACCTTACCTCTTTACTAAGGAATTTGAAGCAGGGTTTAATGAGATGCCTGGACATATATCAGCCTCAGAGTGTGATGGAGTATAACATTCATCCCAGAAGTGGGAAGCAATACGCATTTAAGAAGACAGAAGTAGCTGGGCATAGTGGCACATAACTGTAATCCCAGCACCTGCCTGGGCTACAAAAATGAGCTCAAGGCCAGCCTGAAATGCATAGTGTCTTAAATGCAGCCTGTCTCAAAAAGACAAAAAAAGGGGGGGGGAAGGAAAGAAAAAGAAAGTCACCCCAAAACTTAATTACTTCTGTATCACTAAGTATCATTATAAGCCAAGTATCATTATAAATACTTACATGTACTGGGGCCAGGGAGATAGCGCAGTTGAATAAGTGCTTGCCTGGCAAGCGCAGGGTCCTGAATTCAGTCCCCTGTACCCCCCCCCCGGCAAAAAAAAGTATTTTAGGGGCTGGGGAGATAGCTTCGTGGTACAAGTGCCTGCCTAGCAAGTGAAAGGTCGTGAGTTCAAGGCCCAGTCCTGAAAAAAAAAAATTTACATGTACTAACAAGTTTTCACAGTAATCTTAAGGTGCAGATACTGTTGTTAGTATTCCCATTATACTCATGAGAGAATTCAAACATAGAGATCAAGTAACTTGCCCAAAGTCCTCTAGGCAACCAGTAATAGAGACAGAATTTGAACAGTTCAAGGGTCTATGCTCTTCATTTTTCTTGGAAAATGATGAAGGCAGAATTTAAACATATTGGGAAGGTGAGCTAGCTCAGGAAACTAAGTGCCTGCTTAGGAAAGAGCAGGGACTGTGGTTTGATCACCAACACCACATGCCACACACCCCCTGCCCCTGGGTGTGCTGAGCAGGCCACTGAGACTGGCTGTGGTGGCATATGACTCTAATTCCAGTGCTGAAAACAGGAGGATCACTACAAATCGGAGCTATGTAGTGAGATCCTGCACCAAATCTATTTTTTAAAAATTAAACATATTTGTCATAACATTATATAAATATTTCTGTACCTTCTTTAGATTTCTAAAAATCCGGATTGCATACCAAGGGACCAACCCTGCTTCCTAGACAAAGTTAACTCAAAAATATCAAGCAGTACCAAGGACAGAGCTTAGCAGGCTGGGTGCAGAAGCATTACATTAGTGCATGACAACTGGAAAATCTCTCATAATCTCATTCTCCGAAATAGCTGCTTTTAGCTGTGTAAGTCTCCAGCTTCACTCAGGGTCTAGAATTGAGATGATCACACTTTTTCAGATCATTTCCTCATACTGCTATTGGTAAGGGCGGAAAGAACCTCTTTTATGGTTTGTGCCATTTATTCCTTCACCCTCAATCCCAGTCCCTCCTCCAGCCAGGAACCTACTCCAGTGTACTACATGGAGCTTCCTTCAACATATTCTTACAAACTGCTGAGCCATCTCCTCAGTTCAAAGTCAATATATTCTTTCTGAGCTGAGGAGATAGCTCAGTAGAATAAGAGCTTGCCTGATAAGCATGGCGTCATGAGTTCAATCCTGGGTACTGCAAAAATAAATAAATAAAATTTTATATATAGATATATGTATATTCTTTCACATTGATTTAAATAAATACTGAATGCAAATTAAGACTGATCCCAATGTCCCTGAGTTCAACTCTGCCACTTACAAGTTTTGTGGCCATGAATAAGTTACTTAGTCTGTGTGTTTCAATTTTCTCAATCAAAAAAAAAGTACTAATTTCACAGGATAGTCATTAAGAACTAATATTTATTTAAATGATTTAATATTATTAGTGCTTAGAAAATGGTAAATGCTACATGGAATTTACCATTCTTATTCTTATTACTTGAAATTCTTATTACTTGGTTAAGTGAAATTCTGTACCACTTGTGATTTTTCTGCTTTAATACTATTTTGTACTCTCTTTTAAAAAATTTTAATATGAAAAAAAATTTTTTAAATGTATGGCATAATATACAGCAGGATTAAATATAAATGTTTGCTCACCTGACATTGTTTTGTTGATAGTCACAACTGAATGAATTAAAGACATATGTAACTCAAAAATTAGATTATTATCCCCAAATTCTATTTTCCTTGCCTCTATTTCACCAAAATCACTGGCTAAGGAACCCTAAACTGCCAATTTAACCCTTAACCAATACTTAGAAACTATCGTACCTATGAAATACCTAAATGCCAGACCTATTGCTGTACTTTTCTACTTATTTATAGATATTACTTATTTTAAACAGGGCATGGTGACACACAGCTGTCACCCCCAACATGCCTGGGAGGCTGAGACATTGGGACCATGAATTTCTGCCCAATCGGGGCAACTTAATGATTTAGCTCAAAGATAAAAGGATCAGGGGTGTAACTCAGAGCAAAGGCCCTGGGTTAAATCCCTAATATGAAAAAGGTCATTCTTTTTTTTTTTAATCTTGTGATTTAGTTTTTGTTGTTGTTTTGTGGTGGGACCAACTCACAACCTTGCACTTGCCAAGTAGGCACATGTGCCACGGAACTATCTCCTCAGCCCTATTTGTGATTTAGTTCTTCATCCTTTTTACTATTTTTTTTTGGGGGGGGGGTTTGGGGATGTTATTTGTTTGTTGGTCTGAGACGGGGTCTCACTATGCAGTTTAGTGCACTGTGCCTTGAGATCGTAATGACCTGCCTCCTGCCTCAGCCTCTTAAATCCAGGGTTACAAGGACTTGCCACTGGCACTCAGATTATTCACTCTGATAATAGCAGTACTATTAGGAAAATAAAATCTCAATCATTTCAGGAAAAAACAAACAAAAACACTGGGTTTTTTTTGTTGTTGTTGTTGTTTTTGTCTGAGAGAGGTTCTCACTATGCAGTTCAGGCTAGCTTGCACCTCACTTTTGTAGCCCAGACTGGTCTCGAATTCACACTGATCCTCCTGCCTCGGGCTCCCAAGTGCTGGGATTGCAGGCGTGTGCCACCACGCCTGGTTATACTGTATTCCAATAAGCACAATTTCCCTATTTTGTTTTCTACTGGTAGTAAGGCCAGTATAGACAGACTGTAGCCCAACTGGTGTTTCAGAAACCGAGTGTAATGGATGAGGCCCAGGGACAGCTATGGTATGGCAGCTTCACCTGTGGGCTCTCTGTTTATTGCTTTCTCCCTTTCTTCTAATGCTACTGATTGACCCCTAAATGAACCCTATGATGGGAGAGGGATAGAAGTTAATGAAGATCGTGGTTACGTATGTGGTCCTCTTTTTGCTAAGGTAATTGCACATGAGATCGCGCTGGCTATTCTAAATAAAGCTGACTTGTTTCAGAGGTTCTTGGCTCACTGAGGGTGTAACCTCAGCGGGTCCTCTGAGCCACCTTCATCGGGTCTTCTCGTCGCTCTATTCGGCTCCAATGCATAGTTTTGCAACGGACAGACAATTCTTTTTTTTTTCTTTTTCCTTGTTTAACAAATATTAGAAACTGAACCCGGGGGCCGGCGAGATGGTTCAGTGGTCTAAAGCGCCTGCTTAGGAAAGCTCAGGCAACTGCAGGCACTGTGGTACGATCCCCGGCACCACATGCTGTGCCAGCCCCACCACCAGGGCAGGCTGAGCCAGCCACAAAATAAATAAACAAACAAACAAAACAAGCAAATAAATAAATTAATTAATTTAAAAAAAAAAGAAAGAAACTGAACCCACAGCCTGTGCACTATGCTGTACCTGCATTCTTTTTTTTTTTTTTTTCTTTCTTGGTTTTGAGTCAGTCTCACATCACCAAATTGCCCAGCCTGAATTTGAACTTGTGATCCTCCTAACTCAGCCTCCCAGAGTGGAGGATTACAGGCATGCACTTCCATGCTTGGTTTACACAAACATCCCTGAGTGGTTAAAGTTCTCACATAATTTTAAAAATTCATTTAGAGAAATGACAATGAAAAGAAGCCATATGTAGTTTTAGAAGTTTGTATTGCATTCAGACATGTGTACAGCAAAGTAAGTTAAGCTGAGGTAAAAATCTTTTTACGTATTTTTGTAGAAAACCTTAAAGAAACCTTTTTATATGTTTTTTGCCATGTAGCCACTGCCAAGATTAAGAAAAATAAGTCAGATATCAATTTTGGCACTTGTCACAAGTTGCAGGACAAAATATCAACAACTACTGAGAGAGAGTTAATTAAATTGGTATGATTCATGGGAAGACATTAGAAGAAATTCTTCTTGAAAGAGCCAGTCAGAAGTGTGCAGAATTGAAAATTAAAATCAAGACAGGGCTGGAGAGATAGCTCAGTAGAATAAGTGCTTGCCTGGCAAGCACAGGGTCCTGAGTTCTATCCCTGATACCTCAAAAGAAAGAAAAGAAAGAAAGAGAGAGAAAGAGAGAGAGAGAGAGAGAGAGAGAGAGAGAGAGAGAGTCAAGACCTAATGTCAGGAGCAAAAAGCTCCTCCACCATCCAAATCAAAACCTTCTCTAAGGGGCTGGAAAGATAGCTCTAAGGCACAAGTGCCTGCCTGGCAAGTACAAGGTCATGAGTTTGAACCCCAGTCCTGCAAAAAAAAAAAAAAAAAAAACTTTTTCTAGTCCTGGTACTGGCTAAAAGAAAACAAAACAAAACACATCAGTGGCAGGAGACAGAGAGACAAAAAAAGCAAAAAGAATGCCACTTGCATCAAGTTAAAGATTGACAGTGAAATTTAAAAAAACAGTAATTTTGCCACCCATCACTGTCAGCAAAGGACAACCAGAGAAGCCTGCAGGGAGAGCACCACCTGTGCAGCAGATGCTCAATAAGACACCTGAGGAAATTAAACTGAAGAAGGCACTGAGGGGAACAGAGAGCTCTGGGAGCAGCACCACCCCAGCCAGCCCCAGCCCCAGCCTGAGACCTCCCCCAGACAAGGTGGCTGTTCTAATTCACCAAATGAACAAGCAGAAAAGGAAAGAGAAAGCTTCAGGAAGGAAATGAAGTGGCTTCTCAGGGCAGCGCTACGACAGAGGCCAATAAGGCTTCAGATGACACTGCAGGAGTTGATACCGCAACAACCCCAGTGGAGAGATATGAGACCTTGAGAGAGAATCCTTCTCAGAAGCAGCAGGAGCTGGGGATATAGCCCAGAGGCACAGCGCCTGCCTGGCAAGCACAAGGTCCTGAGTTTGATTCCCAGAACAAAACAAAAAGAAAGAAAGAAAGAAAGTGTCTTAGTTACTTTTACTCGTTGCTGGGACAAGTACCCGACACTCAAAATGAAGGAAGGAAAGGTTTATTAAGCTCACAGTTGCTGGCGGTTTCAGTCCACTTTGGCTGGCCCAAGGCTGAGTGGAACAGGGCAGAGGGCACCCAGTTCATGGCGGCAGAACAACCACTCAACCAACTCACCAGAGCAGAGAGTAACAGCCCTTTAAAAAGTCTCTTTGTGCTCAGTCACTCTGACGTGGGCCCATTGTGCCCTAGGGTGGAACCAATCACACCCCAGGATGGGCCCTTGATCCCGCTCTAGGGAGGAGCCAATCATATCCTAGGCAGGCCCAGGAGATACTCCAGGGAGGAACCAATTGTAACACATAATCCTAATGGATCATGACTCATGTCTCAAATTCTAGTAGTCCCCTCCCCATGATTGCATGAGGCTTTGGGGGGAC
>PVKN010032471.1:0-12255 GCA_004027915.1 Capromys pilorides
ATTTAGATAGGAAAAAACTCTGTAGTTTTTAAAGAAGATCAGAATATAGGAGCAGGGAGTAACTTCTGAATGGATATGGGGATTTCCTTTTGAGAACATAAACATATTTGGGGACTAGGTGGCGATAGTTGTACAAAACTGTGATTGTATCAAACATCTCCAAATTACACATTTTAAAATGTTTAAATAGGTATAGAAAAATAAACTTTTGATTTGCTATATAGTACAAATTCATTCACATATTCAACAAAAAATCTTTCTGAACAATTATTAAGAACAGACATAGACATAGTATTTTTGACATAGAATATACAATTGTTAGCTAGACAAAGTTTCTCCCTCTACAGGAGGGAATGACATTCAATCAAAAATATATATGATATAAATATATAATGTTAGTCAGTGAAAAGTACTATGCAAAAATAAAGCAAGACAAACAACAGTTAAATAGAGTGGTTTTGCCAGTCTGAACAACATGCAAAGGCCCCAAGGTGGGAGTGACATGGCAATACTTCCTTTGACATTTTTCAGCATTTGTTTAACCATTATATTTGTAGATGGCCTCAACCTCCAAAAATGAATATTAATAAAAGAGGGTATTTCTGTTCTTGCAACTGGGACAATATTTGCAACCCCTGAAAGTCAGGGAGAAATGGAGATATAATAGTGTAAGTTGAGCAGAATAGTGGACTAGCTATAAGCTCTGAGAACGGTATTGAAATTCTATTGCCAGAGACAGAATCAAAGAAACTTTAGCATGTAAGGTAGGAAAGGATGACATGAAGCATAGCAGTATTTCATAAGCACCAGAATTCTTAATTTGTTGGGAGTTTGTCTTGTATGATTTTGTGGCTTTTCAAAATTTTTTATTTTACAGAAAGATTTTAGTAGGACGAGTATTATAAGAATCAGAGTGCCCTATGAAGATAACATATTTAACATTACCAAGTATAATGTGGGCTTTAGTTAACATATAATCCTACAATTCCATAAATATTAAAAGCTACTATGTTTTGCCCCACATTTAAGACTGCTAGATAAAACACTGCATGAAAAATATTTGCAAAATTAGTAATTGATTACCCAAAATTAAATTTTAAACGGGCATCCTATATTTTATTTATTAAATCTGGCACTCCTATCTGGATCACTTTTGTAATGTTTTAGGGAAAAAATTAAGGATCTTCATATACAGTTTTAATCTTGCTTAAATTGCTTGCAAAAATTTTATTCTGCAAGTTACCATTTTTGATATTAAACTAATCAAGTTTCTAAGCAAGTTGTGCTAGATTTACTTAATGAAAATGAGCAAATATTATAAGCTACAGATACTGCTACAAATAAAATTTAAAAATCTGATCTAAACTCTAAAAGACTGGGTACAAAATGAGGACATCAAGATAACAATGGAAAGACATCACCATTAGAGAGAAAATAAAGACTATGAGGCACAGAAAAACTGAATTGATGACCTGGAAACAAGATCAGATTAAGATACAGCAGACTGGTCTGAGGTCCTTAAAGATGAAAAGGCAGGGAAGAGATAAGGATTCCAGTCAGTGAAAATGCTGATGATGTTTACCTCATCAACTTGTCCTCTGATTAAATGCCAAATAAAACTCGATCAATCTACATTGAAAAAAATTTCTAGCCACAGAAAAAAGATTAGCATAATGACATAAGCCCACATCAGAGATTTTGGTACTTTGCTATGCCTTATTAAAGGACAATTCACTTTTCTGTAATTTACATTGTTAATATCGATGTGGAGAAGTATCAAGATATACTTTAAAAGACTTACTGCATGTATTGGGTACAAATACCAAATCAGGAAAAAATAAAAATGGATGTCTTTGAAATTAAACTTATGTTTAATTAAACTTATGTTTAATTTCAAAATCAAGTAAATATTAGCACCTGTACCTAAACATCTTAAATTATTTTTCTAGGGCTAGGAATGTGGTTCAGTGGTAGAGCTCTTACTTTGCATGCCCAAGGCCCTGGATTCAATCCCCAACACCTTTCCCCTAATTTTTTTCTTATAGTAATCTAATGAACCAGCAGGAGCTACAGTATTTGACTATAATGGTGAATACTTGATTAAATATATTAGTCTTTCTTTGATTAACTATAAATTATTTAATTAAAATGTTATATGCTACTTTTCATATTATATATTTAAAGTCATTTTAAAGTGAAAATATTTCAAGGAAAAATTTCATATAATTACACACATACCCACTCCATACACACACTATAGAGCAGTTCCTTCGAAGCAACTTTCATAAACAACTTTTACTTTTCTGCAATCAATAGACTACAGAAGTTTACCTCCCAAGCCACCATGTTAACAAACTGCTACCTAATCCTGGCAGGCTAGACTCACAAGGGTTTGGAAGGTAAATTATAAAGACTACAGCTAACCATAGACAGAGCATCAGCAAACAGGAACACTAAAAACTGAGGAGGAAAATCATCCTGGAACAATTTGATAGTTTAAACAAAACCAAATCACTGAGGTACTAATAATATAAAATTCCAAACTTTGCTGGGCTTCCAAAACTTGGTTTTTGGAGAACCCTCAGCACATAGGCTATCTCTGGGCTTCACTGGCCTGATGTTCTTACCTTTCCCAGTCTACTGGTCCTGATCCCCAGTGGAAAAAAGTTGATTTTATTGTAGTTGTTGTTGTAGCTATATGATCAATAAAGCCAAATCTTCAAGCTGGAACAGCAGGGTGAATAGGACTCAGAGGAAAAGGGTGGGCAAAATTTATCCCTCTTTGGTTGAGGTGAAAACAGTCCTGATCTAAAATCAATACTATGCAAAAGCAATCTAAAGCAGGACATAATATAATTTAAAATTTTCCTACAGCCATGTTAAAAAGTAAAGGGAATATGAGAATTATGTTTTAGTAAGTCAGTTAACCTGGAATATCTGAACTATCATCTCAACCAACCTGTAATCAATACTAAAAACTATTAAGACATATTCTTTTTACAGTAAATTTTGAAATATATAGTACAAGTGATGCTGACTTGCCACATTTCAAGGCTCACTGGAATATGTGTCCAAGATCTACTGCTTGGGACAGGACTTGTCTAGATTTTTAACACAGAATCTTATACTTTCGATCTTTTGTCACAAAATTTTCTCGTTATCAAGAAGTAGAAAAAACATGTCTTTTTGTCTAGGGGAGTGAAAAGAGAAGAGAACAATGGAAATGAAGTTCTTAAAACCTGTCTCTGAGAGAGCCAGGCATGGTGGTGCATGCCTATAATCCCAGCACTTGGGAGGCTGAGGCAGGAAGATTGGTGCAAGTTCAAGACCAGCCTGAGCTACAAAAGTGAGCTCAAGGCCAGCCTAAACTGTATAGCAAGACCTTGTCTCAAAAAAAAAAAAAAAAAAAAAAAAAAGCCTGTCTCTGAGAATGTATCAGCTCTATAACTAAACATTTCAGAAAAGAACTATAAGAACTATTTATACTTTTTCTTGCTTTTTTTTTCTCTTGTTTTTGTTTTATTTAGGGAGTTAACTTTGAGCTGTTCCTAAATCAGGAAGTGGCTGGGAGGAAAAAGGAAAAACTCAGATACAGCTATACAACTTTTTTGGGGATCAATAATTCCAGGCCTCTGGAATATCACCAGGTGTCTGGTGCTAGCAGACTCTAATAAAACTCGCTGTGGGACCCCACTTCCACTGAGGTGAATGCCAAACCCATCTCCGAAAGCTGCAATAACAAGTCCATAACTGATAAATACTTGTTTCAAAGGCATGAGAGGGAGCCCAGGATGGTGGCACATGCCTACAAGCACAGCACAAGCAAGAGGAGTTCAAGGTCAGCCTGGAGTACACAGAGAGACCCTGTCTTTTTCTTTGGCAAAGTGAGACCCACACACCCAGACCTGTTTACTTTCCAAGACCAATATTAACAGAAAAGACAGTTGGGGACCAGTGAAAGCATAGTTATGGAGATTTCAGTCCATACTCAGCTGGCTCCAAGACAGACTGGCACATGGCAGAGAGTAGCAGTTCATGGCAGTGGCAAAGAGCAAGAGGAACCAAGAGAAAAGTAGCAACAATAATGGCAATATTTTTTTCTTTCTTTTTTGCTTGCAGTACTAGTGATTGAATCCAGTGCCTTCCTCCTAAGCTACATACCCTCCTATGCCTTTCTTTTTTTTTTTTTTTTTACATTTTGAGACAAGGTCTCAAGAAGATTCCCAAACTGTGCTCAAACTTGCCATCCTCCTGCTTCAACCCCCAAAATGCTAGGATTCTGGACATGTATCACTATACCCAGGGACTGCTTATGCTTTTATTTCTTCCATCAGGCCTGCAAGATGCCATGGTTAGTTAAAAAGTGGCCTTTAAAGCCTACAAACAGCATATTGTTAGGCTACTTAATGTTTCTAAGTTTGTTTTCATTATTTCTTCTCCTACACTAAAAATGATGGTCCTCATTCTAATTTTAAAAATTGTTTTAAGATTTGATATTATCTTTGCCCATCCTAGTATCTGACACAAAGTAAGTGTTCAATTCATAATAGATACTAGTAAGTCTGTAATTCTTTTGCTTTTATTCTATGGCATGAGGGCAATAATCCTAGTACTTGGGAGTGGGTGACTCCTGGAGCCTATTGATTCTGCTAGGAAGCCAAATTATACCCAAACTTCTAAGACAGAGTTAGGGTAAGCAAATCGTAGGCAAGAAAAACATATTCACTATGCATCACAGTAGATCATAATCCAAACTAGAAGAAAAACGGAAATTGTTAATGCCATAGTACATCTAATAGAATCATTTCTAAAAACTGCTGCTTCTGATTGGCAGACATATAAGTGTGTGTATGAGGAAAACAGTTTGAACATCTCTGCCTTAGAACACACTAGAATTTCAAAGGGTTCCAAAACTTCTCACTATTTAGGAGATACAGAGAGGTAGAAGAGAAGAGAGCATATGACTCCACTGGAAAGAAACAGATTTACTAAAAACAGGCTTGAAATATAGGTAAGAGATAAGATACGATGAGGATAATTTTAATCAATGTGGTTGTGCTAAGGTCAACAATCCTCAAACAACTGGAAGATGAATATGGCTAGTCAGCTAAATGACATAAAAAGTTTAGTAAATAAAAGTCATTTTCCTTAATTTTTGCTATTTCTTTATAAAAGCTCTTGGGAAATAACAAGAGTTAAGGTTCTGGTAGAAAGAATTTTCCTGACTATAAATAGGATCTGATATAAATCCTTTTTGTGTGTAGAGTTAGAGATTTACATAATTTGAGAATCTTAATGATGTGTATAATACAGATGCTATAGTTTGCACTGCTATTTTTGGTTATGAACAGAAATCCAACCTGGATTAAAGTGCATGTGATTTTTAAACAAGGAAGCACCATGGACTGGAAAGGCCTGAGGGGGAAAACATACTAGCATTAAGAAGTAGGGAAAACAAGCTAACTTCGTTCAATCTTTAAAGAAAATCTCCTTTGAACCCCTTATGAATTCCACCCTCAGTACTCTACTGACACTGCTCTTTAAGGCCACGGTGACCTCCAAATCGTCAGCACAAAGGATATCTGTGAGTGTTCTTATCAAAGGAGGTGGAAGGCACTTGAAAAAGCTAAGCATTTCTTCTTTGCAGTCTTCGTCCTGGGCAGGTCCTAAGCATATCTCGACTCATTTTCTTCTCCCTACTATGCAACTTCTTAGTCTCTTCTTTTGTAAAATTTTATGTTCTTGCACCTTTTTCTTCTTAACCAAGACTCTCTCTGCATGGTTTTGTACATAGGAGATTCAACTTTAAGCCACTCACTAATAATTCTCAAATTATGTATTTAGACTGCTAAACTACACTTTAAGTCACTAATGAATGAAGCTGTCCACTGACCCACTCCACAGGTACCTCATCTTGGGGCACTCAAAACCAAACTCAGCATAATCTCTCCAAAGCACTCTTTTCCTCTCATATTCCTACTGTGCCATGACTTAATCCAGGAGCCTCATATACACATCCTTCATCCTTTCAGCATCAAATCAATTACAAAACCCTGCTTTCTCATTATTGGCTCTCAAATCTGTCATTCTCCATTTCTGTTGCTCCTACCTTATCTCAAAAGCTGAGCTTCCACTCCTTAGAATATTATAATAATATAGTTTTTTTGTTTTAAAAATTAATGTACTGGACCAGCCAGATAGCTCACCAGACTAAAGTGCCTGCTTAGGCAGATGTAGGGACTGGAGTTCTATCCCCAGCATGCTGTGCCGGCCCTGCCCCGGGGGCACACTGAGGAGATGAATGAGACTGGGCATAGTGGCACATGCCCATAGTCCCAGTGCTTGGGAGGTTGAAAACAGGAAGATCACTATGAGTTTGATCTGTGTAGTGAGACCTTGTAGAACCCTGTACTACATACATTAAAAATAAAAGAAAAAATAAAAATTAATGTATTGAGATATAATTTATAATCTAAAAATTTCAACTATTTAAAGAGTATTACTCAATCATTTAGAGGTTACCCACAAAACCATGCACTTGACACATGTCTAAGTGTAGCATATTTTCATAACCTTATGTCCTTTAATCATTATTCCCCCAATACAGCACTCCCATCCCTCCTAGCCTTGTGAGCCTCTACTTTCTAGCTATACAAATTTACCTGTTCTCAATATTTCATGTATACAGAAGTCATAAAATAGTAATCTTTTGGGACTTTTTTTCATTTAGGATTCAAAATTAGTCATGTTGCAGCATATATCCATACTTTGGTCCTTTTTATTGCCCTATAATATTCCATCATATGGAATATGGTTATATTTTATTTACCCATTCATCACTTTTTATATTTCAGAAGTTTCCACTTTGGGGATATTATAAATAATCTCACTCTGAACATCTGCATATTAGTTTTTGTGTATATGTGTCTTCAATTCTCTTGAGTATAAACCCAGGAGTAGAATTGTTGAGTCCTACAGGAACTTTATGTTTAACCTTTAAGGAACTGTGAAATTGTTCTCTACAACAGCAGCAGCATTTTTACATACCAAAGAGCAGGATTGGGAGAGGCCCAGTTTCTCCACTTGCTTCCCAACATCTGATTCTTTAATTACAGCCATAGTAAGAGGAAATTATATCTCATTATGGTTTTGATTTGCATTTCCATGATGGCTATAGAGAGTAAACATCCTTTCATGTGTTAGCTAGACATTTATATATCTTCTTTGCAGGAATATCTATTCCTATTTTTTTCCACTTGGGTTATCTTTTTATTGTCAAATTCTAAGAGTTCTTTATACATTCTTGATACTACACTCTTATTGGATACATGACTTGTAAATATTTTCTTGAAAAACTCTTTTCACTTTCTTGATGTTGTCTTTTGATTAAAAACATTTTAAATTTTGGTAAACTCCAACAATTTGTTTTTCTTGTGCTTGTACTTTAGTTTTCATATATAATAACTCATTGTCAATCACAACTTATGAGGCTGGGGCTCAGGAGATAGCCTGGCAGTCTAATGGCCTGCATGGCAAGCACAAGGACCTGGGTTTGATCCCCAGTACCACATACCATGTTGGCCCCAGATCCCCAGGCATGCTGTGCGGGCCACCTAAACCAGGCAAGGTGGCACATGCCTGTAAACCCACTTCTGGGGAGACTGAGCCTTATATCAAACAAACAAATAAATAAATAACTTTAAAAAATTTTAAAACTCATGAGGCTGTACCCACATGCTAGAGCATAATCATGCCTTTGTGTGTCATGCTATTTCTTCCCCCTGAAAGTTTGATAGCTCCCAAGTTTTTTTCATTTTTTGAAAACTGCCTTCTCACATTTTATTTAACCCTGTATTCATTCACCAGTCTGTTCTGTTTTGAATATATTTAAAAGTAAATAAAAGTATTTCTAGATTTTCCCTCAATCTGCCAGCAAGCATATAATTACAGTTAACTGCCTGTACACTTTTCCCTTGAGACAAAATTCACGCACAATGAAATGTACAACCCTTAAGCATACATTTGCTAAGGATTTGTCTGTTTCAGTACTGGGGATAGAACGCAGGACCCTGCATTTGCCAGGCAAGCTCTTATTCTACTGAGCTATCTCCCCAGTCCTTTTTGCCAAGTTTTAACAAACACATATGTCAGTAACCTATTCATTCTTCACAAAAATGTCTTTACTTCTTTATCAAAAATCAATTGTTTAAATTTGTGTTGATTTTTTTCTACCCACTGTTTCATTACATTGCCATATACGCCTACTCTTTCACCAATAACATTCTACCTTGACAATAGGTACTACAGCTATACAAATATGTACAGTACATAGAAGGTACGTTTGATAAATCTGAAAAAATACTTGGAAAGCATATTGGGGGAGACAACATGGATGAATAAAGGAAGGCCTCATTCAGAGCCATGCAAAGAAACTCATCTAAAAACACAGATAAGTGGAAGAAAAGGGAGAGACATACATACTGAAACAAAAATCAATCTGAAATAAGAGACCCATAAATCAAGCAAAACAGCTAAAGCATTTGATAAAATGTCCAGCCAGTCAAGCTGGCTGCTGTTGGGTCACCAGATAATAGAAAGAATATTTGGGGAATGAGATTTCCATATTTTATTTCTAGAAATTTCAATACCTTGAATGACTATGTTATACTTACATTTTTCATTCAGTAGTTACTAATGGAAGATCCTTGTAGACAGTATATGTCTAAAATTTTAAAGTCTGAATGAAAGTTTAAGTGAAAGCAAATTGATTGCAAAATCATCTTACTTTTGTAAGTCCTTCTTATACATTTCTAAGATTGCACTGATTGTGGTATCCCTTTGATGAAAGTAATGACAAATATAGAAAAATTTATCAGGAAATACGAAGGTATCTACAAAAAGGTATTTAAGTGATTATTAAATTTTCACCTATATATATTTGTTTAATTTATTTATTTTATTTATTTATTTATTTATTTTTATGTGTTTGGTACACGGTATTACTATGTAGATTGGACTCCTAGTGGTTCATCTGTTCTCAGCCTCCCAAGCTCTGGGATTACAGGGCACGCCACCAGGCCCAGTCTCAATCTCCATCTCAGGGTGCACCCCCTTCGGGTCGGGGTGGGCTGGGGCGGCATGGCATGCTGGGGATCAAACCCTAGGCCCCTGCACTCTGCCAAAGTAGGTGCTTTAGTCTGCTGAGCTATCTGGCCAGCCCCTACTTATATATTTTTATTCCAACACATCAATGATCTTTGCTATGTATAATAAATAACAGTATTCACATTTTGTTAAAAATTAAGTTCTTTATAAGCATATTGACTCAATTTATGAACTGTTTGGAAAAAAATAAACTGGCACTTTAAAAATCTCCTTAAATGATCATTGCACAATTAAAATTTTCTATGCTTCTTATTCTTATTAAAAAACTAATTTTACATCGTAATTTCTTTACATTCTAATTTTCTTTTGAAGTATAATGGACTCAAAACTTTCATACAGGCAAATATGAACCATTTCAAAATTTCTTTTATTTTAAATAATGGTCTCTGTTATTTTAGCTGTTTCAAGCTAGATAATATTTTTCAGCACTTAACCAAGTGTTGGCAATTGAAAGAAAAGATCAGTTTGATTTGGTTAATTAAGATTTCAAAGAAACTGCTGCTCCCTAGAGGGGTGGCTAATTTCTCATTTATAAGCCCATTTATAACAACTCCAGCCCTGAGAAATAGTCCTAATAAAGTTGACAGTTAAGTAGGCTTTCAAATGCATACAAGCCATTAACATTTGGACTGCCTGCTGCTAGCAAAATATTAATATTTGATGCACGGCATTTTCACTTTATAAATCTGCTTGAGAGTCTTATGAAAATGCTTTCTTTATGTGTTAACATAGATAAGTTTCAGGTTGGAATGACTAGTTTAGAAGGATTTCAAAATAGTTTATAGCTATGAGGAAACTATATAAACCTTTTAATTCGATTACTGACCTATATTAACTACAATAATTTTAGGAGGATACGATTTATAGAACAAAGACAACTTACTACATGGTCTTTGCTTGAATTTATACAGGTCCTGCTCCTGGAGGTGATTATAACAAATGCATAATAAAGCACTTACTTAATGGTGTGCCAGGCACTAAGCACTTCATATATGTTGAATATTTTTTTTCATTTATTTTTGTTTTGTTTTGCTGTTTTGCTCTGGGAAACGAACCCAGGGTCTTGGAAATAAGTTACACCCTCAGCCAATTTTATATTTTATTTTGACACAGGGACTTGCTAAGTTAATAAGCTGTCTGGTATGTGATCAAACTTGGAATCCTCCTTCCTTAGTTTTGAGAATGCTAGGATTAAAGAAGCATACCACCATTCCTGACTTTATATGCTGATTTTTAAAAATCAATAACCATGTTTGGGGATCGCTAATGTAAATTATTGCATTGTAAATATTCTTTATGCATTTTCATTCCTGGAGTCTACTATTTAACAAGTAGACTTTTCTACATGATCTTCATAGTTCTACAAGAAAATATGAATCTTTAACATTAATGATCACAACTCACACAGGTTGATGATATAGCTTAGAGGTGGACTAGTTGCCTAGAATGTGCAAGGTCCTGAGATTGATGCCCACGATGGCACAAACAAAACAGAACTAAGTTCACACAGTCAATGAACTATAGGTTGTAAAATCTGGACAAGACTATGGAGGTCTAGTTAAACCCAATACAGAGTGATCTGCATGGTGGGCTCTCAGAGAACTGTACTTATATATAAAGAGGATAGAGAAAAAAAGGTTATAAATACAGTGAAATATTTTAAGTAGTTTTAATGGTTTTCTTCTAGCTTACTTGATCTTACTTTTGCCTCTCATGAATAGAAAAACTTAAGTAGTGGCCCCCTTGGATAGAGCTGATAACTAATTACAAGATTCATAGCAAATACTAAAATGATATAAAATGACAGTTTCTAAAGATATTAAGTAACTATACTGATATCTGCAGCCTTCTTTAAAATACATCAGGGTCTGGGGAGATAGCTTTGTGGAACAAGTGCCTGCCTGGCAAGTGCAAGGTCGTGAGTTCAAACCCCAGTCTCACAAAAAAAAAAAAGAAAAAAGAAACCACATAAATAAAATGCATCAAATGTAAGAGTAACAGAGGAATGGAAAGGCATGCAATAAAGCAGATACAGTAAAATATTAGCAGACACATGTAGAATAGATGATAAATATATAGACATTCACTAAAACATCCTTTTAACTCTTATATATTTAAAAACTTCTTTAGTAGAAGTCTGGGTGTAGGAGTTAAACATATTTTAGTCATTTATCAAAAAAGTTAAAATACATATGCATAAAGAAGTGCAAAGAATATTATGTGTATTTGACCATAACAGAAACAGCCCAAAAGTCATTCATTGCATGAGTAAACAGAAACAGAAGTTATCAATATAATGGAATACCATTCAGCAATAAAATGATATACTTAAACACCCAGATAAACCTGAAAAATACTGAGCTAAATCAGTCTTCTCAATCAGGCTGGTTTTATCCCTCAGAGGAAATTTTGCAGTATCTGCAGACACTTTGTATCATCATGAGTTGGGGAGGGGCTTACCAGTGGCATGTACTGGATAGAGGTAAGGGATGATGCTAAATAAGCATCCTATAACCACAGATAGCCCTTCTACCTCAACAATCAACGAAGAATTATTCTAACTAAAACATTAATAATGTCCAAAATGAGAAACTCCATGCTAAGTGAAAGAGCCAGGCCAAGAATATACACTGTATGTTTTTATTTACAGTATTTGAAGGTCTAAAATAAGCACAGCTGGGCATGGTGGTGCATGCCTGTAATCCTAGCACTTGGGAGGCTGAGGCAGGAGGATCAGTGTGAGTTCGAGACCAGCCTGGGCTACAAAAAGTCAGCTCAAGGCCATGAACTGCATAGTGAGACCCTGTCTCAAAAAGACAATAAATAAATAAATAGTCTAGAAAAAGACAAGGAGAGAGGAAAAAAAGACAAGATAGGTACCATATACATTAATAAGGCAAAACTTTTTTCTATTTAGATACAAACCTTGAAAAGAAAGAGGCAGAAAAACATAAGAGAAAAATCTACTCTTCCTTCCACCTGGTACAGAGTGTGCCTGATTTCTTAGGTATAAACAATCAAGTCTGAACTGTGAGCTATTTTCATTTCTGTTTGCACTACCTACACATCAGGAAAAATAAAACATGCCCA
>PVKN010032472.1:0-12255 GCA_004027915.1 Capromys pilorides
GCCCTTATTATTCAACTTTCTCACTCACCATTTTGAAGTAGCTTCGACTTTGTTTTCCTGGGCTTTCATTTTTCAGAACTAGGAAAATTCTTTCTTGCACTGGGTCAACACTGCCAGTTAAAAAAATGAAGGAACATGAGATTTAAAGAAAATCATTCAGTTAGATTAAAATGGGTGTTTATGTCCACATGAAGTAAATATAATAGAATGATACATTTATATCTTAGGTACATTTGAGTCTGCTATGATGTGAACCCTAGGAGAGTTGGAATACACTATAGCATGGCACTTTTCCTGTGCCCAGTCTCATCAGGAATGTGAATAACCAATATCGTTGATGGGCTACTTAGAGATGCAACTTTAACGCTTCAAAATATCCATACCACTTGCCAGAAAAACTTGTCTTCTCAACTCAGATTCAAAGAAATAATGTAGAATACAACATAGGCACAAAGAGTTAGAGTAAAAGATTATTATTATTTACAATATAATAATTGTACATTATTATTTACAATATAAATGAATGGAAATAATAAATTAGTCAGATGCAACTGCGCCTCGGTTCATGAATACTTCTGTTTGTAAACAACGTGGTGCACAAGTGAAACTGTTGGGCAGAAGTTGGCTTCCTTCCCCTTTGCCACTCTTTATTTGGTGACAAACACAGCCACAGCTATCTTCCCTGCCCAAACATAGAAACAGCCATCTTCCCCAAAACTACAAAAGAAATTAAGTTTTTTAACCGATGTACCACTGCACACAGCTTTATACTGCAGCTAAACAGTAAACTAAAAGCAACTAGGAGATCAGCAACAGGGAGACTAAAAACAGGAGGGTCACAATGGACCCAAGCTGTGTAGTGAGACCCTGGACCACAGACATTTAAAAAAAATTAGAAAGGATTTTGGAGCTCTGCTGATAGAATAATCTATTTCAGTTTACAGTCCGTAGTAACCTACAGAAGAAGAGGTTGTGGAGGGGTGTTTTATGCATTTTAGGTGGGAGTAATCTTAGTCATGAAGGAAGTCCCAGCTGCTGGGGGTGTCACAGTGCTGGCTTTGTCCACCTCAAGGGAGATCCCAGCAGTTGAGCAGGGGTGGGAGGAACAGGAGGACCCATAGCTTGAGAAGAAACCAAGATTAGATTAATAATCCCTGAGCCTCATGGAGTAGATGGGCTTCCCTTTCCTTTGCAATGTGTGTGTGTGTGTGTGTGTGTGTGTGTGTGTGTGTGTGTATGTGTGTGTGTGTGTGTGCGTAGGGGGGTTGATAGGGAGCCGTGGGCAGGTGTAAAGTTGTTATTTCTTAGTAAAGGACTAGAAGAAAAGAAAGGGAGGGTTGATATCCTCTGGCCTCGGGGACATCAACAAAGGCAGTGGTGGCAGGAAAAGCAAGGAATGAGAAAAGACCTCCCAAGGGACTCAGAATGCATGATGGCCTCAGAACTTGGAATTTCTCTAGGCAAGACTCTTAGGGAATTCCGTGGAGCCCAGGAGCCCAGAGCCCCTCTCTTTGTCCCTGGGTGGGAAGTAGGGTCCTTTCACCAGCAGCAGCCAGGGTCCTGCTTCTGGCATCAGGTGTGCAGAGCGCTAGGCTGGAGACCGCCCTTGGTCTACCCTCCCGTCTGTGGTGCTGCGAGCCCTGTAAGAGGCCACCTTCTCTCTCCTTTTTCTCAGTGTGCTTGTGCTCCATCCATGACAATCTTTCCATACCCAGGGAAGCAGGGAAGAGTGTCTCTATGGGATGCTTTCCCTTCCTCTCAGATAGCAGGAATGTGCTGGCTACCTAGGCATGCAGCAGTGGGAAGTGAGCCCCCTCGGCCCCCTGAAGCACTGTGATGGGATTGAAGTGCTCCATAAATAATGGCTCTTGTCATAGTCACTCTTTCCAGGTGCAAATCTACGTCAACATGGTGGCCAAGTCCAGAGAAGTGGGACCATACCAACCCTTAAGGAAAATATTCCCACAAAGGAGTTCCCTGCCATGTACTCATGAGGGAGCACTGGGTTGTCACAGCGTTACACTTTCAACCTCCAGACTTGACATCCAGATGGGGTGGAGCACGCCTGGGCTCGAAGTGTCCCAGGTAAGAGAATATCAAACTCAAGCCCAGCCTGCATGATTAGCAATTGAGTAAGAACCTGTTCTCCACACTCAGAGGAGTGTGTTACGGATTGAGTCCAGGAGCGCCTCCAAAGCATCGTGCTATCAGAGGGTTTTGTTTCGTTCTCAGAGGACAGAGTGACTGGCTCATGGTTTAATCCTGAGATTAAGGGTGCTGGGATTAAGGCTAGGTGACTTCTTGATCGGAGAGTACTGACTGGATGGGCACTGCCCCAACTGCACAGGCTGGACACAGGGCCAGGGACAGAGCCGTCCGTGTCTTCTCCTTTCTGCATTGACTTTCTCCATCTTCTGTTTTCGATGAACTGGTTCTCTTCTGTGTTGTCCCCCTGCCGTGTGCCACCCTGCCCCAGCGCCAGCCGACCACAGACTGAAACCTCTACAGTCTATGGTCTAAAGAAACCTTTCCTCCTGTGACTTTGGGTGCTGAGTATTTTGCCTCAGCAGAGAGAAACATGGCTACGACAGAATGCTTCACAAATATTTGTGAACAGACACCAGATACACTTGTCCATCTACTATCTGAGAATTGAGTCCAGAAAGAGTATGCAATGATTGCACGGGACTGTTTGAAGGCTTCATGGGCTTATTTTCTACTATCGGAATATGAGCGCTTTCATTTTCAGACAAACTAGTTAAGGTACAGAAGTTGCAAAACATCTGTCCTTGCAGCGCTGCTGTGAAGATCTGGACGTGGGCATCTGGGCTCATCTCCAAGTGCCCAGAATCAAATGCCCTGGAGCCCAGGGAGCAAACCCCAACCACCCTTCAGGTGGATTCTGCCTACCAGTTGATCAGCTCTCCGGGCCGTGCACGGTGCCTGAATATTTCAGGTTATATTTATGGCATTATTCAACATTTATGATGCCTTCAATATTTATACTGCACAGATTGGCTCCCCACTGACCTGAGGCTGGTGGGCTTGGGCTTTGTTTATCAAAAGAGCTGTCTGAGCAGTGCCAGAAATGCCGGAGCTTCTCAGACTGCTTGGGACGTTTGTGTTAAAATTTCCAAGGAAAGGCAATTACGTGCGGATTTGGTTTCTAATACAACAAAGGCAGATTGACAAATAATGCCTAAGGGGAGAGAACTCTTGGTATCTTAGTTCTGTTACTCCCAAAATCATGAAAAAACACAATGGATAGTTTTGGCTCTTCAATGCCTCATGAATAGAGGAGAATATCTATCTCCAGCTCTAATTAAAGTAAAACACAGTTATTAAAACAGCATGCTGCTCTTTTATCTTATATAACATGGCACTCAGGAACACAATTCCTAATTTTAAGCAGGTATGTGTTTTAAGACAGATCTTAAATGCTACTGTTAAATAAAACATTTTGGGAGCATGTTCTCTTTTATAACCGAAATGCAAAGTGTAAAAAAATTATGTTGATGTTTTATTCTCTTTAACTTGTACATAGATGATGTCTTTAATTTGTTTTTTGTTCTGTAATAAAATTCAGATGAATCAAATTTTTATCATTTCTTTAAGCAATTAATTCACCTTTGAGAATTTTTTTTGGTGCTGTCTACTTTAATCTAAGCCTGCATTTATATTTCATGAGCTTCTCTTGGTGCTCCATTAATATATTATAATTTTAAAAGGTTTCATGGCCAAGGAAGTGTAGAAAATGCTGATCTAGAACTATCTAAAAATGTATTCTTGTGCTGGAAAAAAAGAGAGACAATTTTTGTTAGCTGAGAACAACTCTATCATTTGATCTGATGATCTCCGATTACCAATGGCATGAAATGGCCTATAAATATAAATATTGTTTTAAAAAAAACTCCCTCCAAAGGAGGTGCTCCTGTGTGTGATCTTCGCAGGACGCCACCAGCGATCGCAGGATAGAAGCTGACTAAGGACATGAAAAGAGGGGAAAGGAGGAGGAAAGACAGGCGCTGGGGCTTGAGGGGCCGCTGTGCCTCCAGGGAGCCAGGCGGAGCTTGGTCCGCGGAGGTGGTGGGGGGTCACGAGGTGCGGTCAGGCCGTGGGTAAGGCCTGAAGTTCAGGGTCTTTCACAAATCGGGCCTGAAGTGTCAGAGAAAAACCAGCACTGAATGCTTCCGGGTCTTTGGCTTAAAGACCTGGGAAGGTGGAGTTTCTACTGGCTAAGATGAAGAAAATTCAGAAAGTTTTAGGCTAGGGGCCGGGGAGATAGCTCCATGGCACAAGTGCCTGCCTGGCAAGTGCAAGGTGGTGAGTTCAAACCCCAGTCCCGCCAAAAAAAAAGTTTTAGGCTACTAGAACAGAAGTTGAGTTGGAACATCTTACACAGCCACCATCTGACTGTGGGTGCTGAGCGCGGGTCTGGACTATCAGAGAGAGACTCCTCAGACCCCGAGGACTGAGAGCATTAGCATAGTTCCCATAGAGGGCAGGAGGTCCCTTGGGAAGCACTCTGCATAGTGATCCACTGGGAGGCGTGGGAATACTACAGAGGCGTGGGCCTCTGTCCCACCCCAGAGCGTCTGAAAAAAGCGATCAAGGGTGCACTGTGCATCCGCAAAGCTCCCAGGGGATTCAGATGCAAAGCCCAGGCTGAACCCCACAGTCCAGAGCTGCTCAGGACCTGGAAACTGGGCGTCGGAGCCGAGATCTAAAGCAACCCCGAAGTCTCACGTGCTCAGTGTGGGACTCGTGGAAGATGGCCAGGACCCCTGGGGTTCTCTGCTCGTCTGCGGATTGCTCTGCTGCTGAGTTCACAGGCGCAGGCGCCGAGAGCAGGTAGCGCCTGCTCGGAGGAGGTGGGCACTGAGGGCGCAACCAATAACTTTCTCCCGTCATGGTTGGCTTCTCCCTCCTCTCTGCTTTCTGCCTCCGGCCTCCTCCATGACACGCTGCCCTCTGCCAAGTCCTGCTGCTACGCTCTGCCCTCCCGGAAGCCACCTGACCGCAGGCTGAACCCCTGCAGCCGAGAGCCAACATGCATTTCCACGCTTGTGATCTGCAGATGTGGGGTACTTTGTCCCGGAGAGGGGAGAGTGACCGGGTGAAGAAAGGAAGACATGTTTGCTGTGTCGGGTGCTGGAAGAAGAAATGGACCCCTGGGCTGAGCGTCAGGGAGGTGGCCTCACCCCGGAGGGCTGCTTTCAGGAAGGGTGGGCACGAGCGCTTGGTTGGGCCAGCGGAGAAAGGCCGGGGGTGAACACAAGGAGAGACAAATCGGATAGAAATTAACAGAGACGAGCACAAGGGCCGGCCAAATAGCTCAGCGGATTAAGGCGCCAGCTATCAGGTGCAGGGGCTGGGGGTTCTTTCCCCAGGCCTGCGATGCCGACCCTGCTCTGGGAACCGCGCTGAGTTAGCAATTGAGACTGGGCGAGGTGGCACACGCCTATAATCCCCAGCTCTTGGGAGGCTGTAAACAGGCGGATCACTACGAGACCGATGTAGTAGTGAGACCCTGAGCACCCTGTAGACCTTTCCCTAAAATAAAAACATAAAAATAAGAATTTAGGACCTGAAGAAGTGAGGAAAATGGACGGGCGCTGGCGCCGTTGTTGTGGAGCAGGGATCCGAGGCAGGGTCTCCCGGGAGGAAGAGCACGGCCCCATGAGCTGCATCCGAGGAGCAAGGGGCAGCAGGCGGGAGGTCTCCGGACTGCTCCTGAGGCCTGAGGGAAAGAGGAAACCAATCTGCTGTGAGGACGGAGGAGCACTGGCCCCTGCTTCCGAGGGGAAGGCTGTGGTCCTGTGGCCGTCCTCGAGGAGGGAGGAGTCAGCCTGCGCAGGGCTCCGCCATGTAAGGACATGTGGGAACCATCAGGCACGCTTGTCAACATCGACATTTCTGAGTCTCCACAGAAACTCCTCTTCGGATGCCTGAGGCTCTGCTCCTGCCAGGGAAGCAACCCTGGAGACCCACTGGACAGGGGCTGCAGAGACCCGCAGGCCCCCTAGTGGCCCTGAAGGTTACCTGTGATACCTGGTGGTATCCTTCCCTACGAATGGAAAAGCATAAATTAAGAGGTGGAGCCCACCAGTCAGGATTTGGCCGTGGAGAAGCCAAACACATGGCCCATGGCTTCTAAAAGCCTTTAAATAACTTTAACACGGTAAAAATGAGAAACCTGACCATTGATAAGAGCTTCCTCCTCGGGGTCAGGGAGTGAGTGTGAGTTTACTTGTGTCCTCACAAGCATTGTCTTACACTGGCTGTGACAACCAGATGTGAGAAGTCGCCAGAATTCGCCAGGAACAGCTCCTAGAAGTTGCTGGGTCCGCCTGACTTTGCTGGGACTCTTGGCTATGTCCTAGTGCAGGTTAGTGGCCATGCTGGATTGCCACGGCTTGGGTCCCCTGGTCCTCCAGTATCTGCCTGCAGTGTGCCTTGATCCAATAGACTTGTTTTACATATTTCATATGGCGTTTGGTTTGTTCATCTGGCTGCTAGTCTGTGTTTATGATAATTAACTTGACAAATACTTACCAATAAATAAACCTGGGAATGGCAACTCAAAGACGATGTGTTGTGTACAAGTACCAACCCCACCCCCACGAATGCAACCATTATGTGTGGTAAGTAGGTACCAATCAACCTAAGATACAGAAAGACTTGGGTCTTATGCTTACATGGGTGTGTAGACGTGTAAACAACTTTTGTATCTTTTAATACTAAAATTTGGTCATGGAAGAATCGAGCATGAGCTCAATGTTCCCCTCTGAACTTAGCTCACTTCCTGTGAGGACCAGGAAGTCGGCTTCACAGGCTTGCATCCAGCGAGCAGCCGGTGTTCACGGCACGCCACGAGGGCCCTAGCTCATGTGTCCCCACACACGTCGGTGGTGCAATCTGTCAACCCTGCCTCACCCCAGGTGTGCGCTTGGAGATCGCAAGGATCCTGCCGGGGTATCAGAAGGAAGCAGGCGCCTGGGGCTGGGTCCTCCTCCTCCTCCTCCTGCCCCTCTCAGGAAGTAGATGACACCTGAAGGAGACAGGACCTTCTGGTACATCTGGAAATCTAGCTGTGTGTGTACACAGGTGTGAATACGTGCACATACACTGCTACATTGCCATCTATGTTTGTTTATGTGTATATGACATACATGTATTATATGTGCATATGCATAAGTGTCTATATACATCTATATGCATATATGTGAGAGAAATTAGGTCTGATTGGCTAATGGATAAAACATACTCTCAGATTCTGGACAAAAAAAAAAAAGCCATTTTAAATTCTCCCTGGCACAGCCAATCTCTGATAAGCGAAGAGCTTTGGAGTAAGTCTACTTTCGAGCTCTCTCCTGGTGTAGCTATTAATTATCAGCCAGGGTGGAGGCCCGAGTCATCCCCGGACTCCTTAATGAGCTTCCCATAAATCTGGGCCATTCAGCAGAGGTCAAATTGATAACCGCTAAGCATGAATATCCGTGCCGCCTGGAGTCCTACACGAGTGTGATCCTAGCCGCCGAGTGGTTTCATCCTTATCACACTTCTGAGGAAACTGGCGCTTCACACACTCGTAATGGCCAGCTAGAAAATCTGAGATTATCATTATGCTCATTGTCAGCGAATCAAGACATAAAATCCTCGGATGACACACTTCAAACACTGGAGACTAATGCTTGATTATTTGTGGCCTTCAGTTTGCAGCTAAGCTACCTTTCCCCAAGTCAGCTAGGTGGCTTTTGTTCTCGGGTGCGGGGTATTCAAGCGTGAGGTGCTCCTGGAAGCCCCTCATCCACTCTGCTCACACCCCTGGCTCTGCGGATGGGGCTCCGTTGTCTCCTAGCACTGCAGCTGGAGTAATCTTGTTGTTCCTCCGGAATGAGAAGACGCGGAAAACCCCACAATCCTTCAGAACGCTCCAATTTCATTTGTCTTACATTTGGCAAAATGGGTCCCGAGGCAGCTTTTGAGGAAAACAGATACATTAACCTCTAGCCAGCCTCTTCTCCCCGAAGCCCGGCGCTACCACCTTATCATGAGAGTGCTGCACCGTGGTCTTCCCTAGCATTTTGTCCCAGCCGTGCTTGCCGCCTTAGGAAGCAGCTCTAAATTTTCCCACGTTTGTGTATGTTTCCCAGCAGCCAGATAGAGAAGTCCAGAAAGCAAGAAGGCGTTTATATGCCTTGAAAGTCCTGTGAGTACTTGTGAGTACCTGTGGTACTTGAGTCTTGCAGAACTTAGTACAGGGAGCCTCTTTTGGAAGGCAACCGAGGAGAGAGTGACCACGCTCTTTCACCACAAAGAGCAAGCTACAGGAATTTGTCCTGCACTGTGTGAAGTTGAACTTGTTAATCATAATGACTTTGGTGAACTGGTTCACTGGCCCAGCGCTTCACTACCCGCCCTGTAACTGGACACATCTCCCTGCTAGAGTCCACGTCTTACGTGACCACAGATAGTTTAAGGAAGCAAAGATTGGATGCGGGTACGGCACTGCTACCTGACTCCAGGCTCTGGTCAGGTTCCATCCGTGTCTCTCGTGGCATCCCCTTCCACTCCAGGATGTTGCTCACAGTCGGTTGCCTTGGCCACTGAGCCTCTCAGTTTTCCTTCTCTCTGTTCTGTGGGTTCCTAGAAAAAGAGCTGCCGGGAAGGCAGGCACCTCCCTCCGACTTCAGCTCCAGAACTTTAGCTTTAGGCCCACTCCTGCTCTTTCCTGAGATTTTTCTCATAGCCTGGTTTAATCTTCTGTGGGTCGCATGCCAAGTGCATGTCTGATTTTCAGTGTACGTGCTTGTCCCCACCCAGCTTTGGGGCTGGTGACTTGCCTTGGCCCCCAAGTGCTCTGATGCATCTGAGAAGGGCCCTGCCCTTGCTACACGTGGAGATCTTTTCTTCTACAGTTAGCTGTGCTCCCTGGAGCTCTGCGGAAGCTCAGGTTCAAGCCAGGGCCATTCTGTTTCTTCAAGGGAAGAGGCTTGGACAGGCTGGTGCACACCTATAGTACAAGACTGAGGCATGCAGAGTGCAAGGTCCAGCCCAGCCTGGGAAGCCTCGCAGCACAGTGAGACCCTGTCTCATAAAAAAAATCTGGGGATCTAAGCTCAGAGTGAAGTCAGTGATGGCCTGGGTTCAGGGTTCAATCCCTCAGGGTTCTAAAAGAAATTCACATCATTGGTCCAGAAATTTCAATACTGGGGAGCTTATTTTAAGAGTAACAGGCAAACGCCACTGACGTTGGTCGGAGGCTGATCACCCCACCTCTCTCCTAGTCATAATGAAGGACTAAGAGCAGCTTAAGTGACCCTAAGTAAGAGGCTAGAGTGACAATGATGGGACAGTTACCTGTCTGCTTGTTGTCATTTACAATGACATGTAGCTCTGAGACTCAGTACCAAGGACAGATACCTTGGACAGGCTACCAAGTGAAAACTCAGGGGCACCCTGTCCAAAGGTCCTGCCAAGCGAACGTGGCTGGACTCCTGTGGAAACGTGGAGTGGGTGTGCCACTTAGCATAGCTGATATTTGCAAAGGGTGAGGAATACACTTTGCCACAAAGCAAAAGAAAGTTAGCATTTGAGGTGGGCTTCTAAGGAATGCTTCCTTTACGCTTTTCTTCATCCTTTCAATTGAGAATGAGTGTCTAAAAATGAGCAATATTTTGAGATATTTGAGGTATTTTTTGACTTTTGTTTCTTATAGGAGTTAGCAATCATTTTCCAAAGGCGGAGCAGGCAAAGACTATTCCTATATTCATCACAGCTTGCGTAGGGCTCAGGGTAGCACTGCGGGGCTGTGCCAATGAGCCGGCACCAGGACAGGGAGGGCTCTCATGGGCCTTAGCAGCCCCTGGCATGAAGCTTCCCGAGCCAGACTGCCAGAAGAAGGCCACGGTCCTAGGCAGCACTGCAGGCTGCAAGGCCTTGGTTCCAAGCGCGCCCTTGCTGTGCAGGCGTTAATGGCATTGGGCACCAGGCAAGGGAAACACAGTGCTCCGCACTGGTTTACTGTGAGGACCAAATGAAGCCTGCGTCCGCCATCCACGCTGCATCTGGCACCTGGTGGGCGCCCAGCAAATATGCACCACCGCTCGCACCAGGGCTCGGCTGAGTTGGGGCAACAGTTTCCAAGCGAGACTTAGATTATTTGCTTGAACACTGCTTCCACCAGGAGCTGCTTTTAGGAAGCCCAGTGTCTGTGGTGGGGAAGCCTGCTGGGGCCCAGAGTTCTGTAGGACGGAGTCTTCTGCTGAGGGCTCTGTGCCCCGATGAGGTCCTGGCTCCTGGGACCTCTGAAGTCTTCTGAGAACCCAGGCAGTGGCTCTGGCCCGTGCTCAGTGAATGCGATTCCCCTCAAGCTGCCTGGACCGGGTTGCGTCACCTAAACAGAGACACAGTGATCTCCGGCAGAGAAATAATTGCTCTTCATTTTGTCCCCTGCAGCAAAGAAGGCAACACATGCCATGCTGTCCCCTTCCCCAAAGTACCAATCAACTCAAGGCCACCAATGCCGTTTGTTGCATCACAGCACATACAGAGCCAAAGAGCACCCCACAGAGCACGCTTGGGGCTCCATCCTCCAGAGCTCTGAGGCCCCAGCAGGCTTCCTAAAAGCAGCTCGCCATGGAACCACATTCAAGCAAACAATCTAAGTCACGCTTGGAAATGGTTGCCCAAGCTTGATCACTTTATTCATTTCTCCTTGGAACCCAGGCAGTGATGGGAGACAGCAGGGTGCCTGGGTAACTGAGTACCCCACGGTCCCCAAGTGAATTCTTTCTTCTTGTGGCCACTAGGTAACTTGTGACCACTGAGGCGCCTCAGGGAGGCAAGGAGAGAGCCCAGGGGGCACAGCATCTGCCTCGCCTCGGATTTCCTAGCCCATGCAACTAGATGAGAGCCCTGTGGGGCAGCCACACGGAGCAGAGCCCCGTCAGCGTCTGCGTCAGGCCAGAGCTATGGCCTGTCAGCCGGGGCAGTGCTCCTGACTTGCGGGTGCCTCCCCCAGAAAGCTGCCATGGCCTCTGAGCAGCTCCCGGACCTTGGCCGTGTTGGTCTTCTCTGGCCTGCGTGGTGCCTCCATAGAGACTCATCGCTCACACCTGCGAGGGAGGCAGCCTGAATTCAGCGACGACCCAGCCAATCGGGCTGCCCAGCATGGCAGGCACCATGCCTCCAAGTTGCGCTGCTGTCTACCACTGCTTTAAGACGGCAGTGGGAGGGATCCCAAGGCGTTGCCTGCCCCGGGGTCTGCTGGCTGCAGCAGGAGCATGGGCTCATGGGAGGGAGGATGGGCACTCGCCCCTTCCAGCACATGAGGTGCTTGCGGGGATTCATCAAGAGACCAGCAAGGCTGGAAGCTGGGAGCCCAGACTCCCCAAGAGGACAGCCAGAGCAGCCAGCAGCCAGCAGCAGCGTGGGCGAAAGGCAAGGCTGTGCTGTGCACGACAGCCCTCGGACGCAGGTAGGAGCCCAGCACTGTGCAGCAAGAGAGAGGCCGGGAGGCCTCAGGGCAGTTGAGGGCAGTAATCTGAGAGAGGGCAGAAAGGGTTGAAGTGCCACAGTCACCCAGAAATAGGAGACTGAGCCCCAATTCAAACCCTCAAGATTGCTATCAACTTTGCCCCAAATCTCAACTTTTCACTGCAGCATATAAACTGCAACACAGTGTGTGTGTGTGTGTGTGTGTGTGTGTGTGTGTGTGTTGGTTCAATAGAATTCCTGAGACAGATCAACTCATCAAGTACAAATTTCTTTCTCCAGGTTCTGGAGGTTAGGGTGCTCAGGGCCAGGGACCCCTCATCTGGCGGGTTTTCTTGTTTCATCATTCCATGGTAGAAGGCAGAGGAGGAAAGGAGAAGGAAGTATCAGAGAGACAGACGGACAGAGACAGAGCCAAGGGTGCCCCGGGCGTGCTGCAGCCGGGAACCCACCCTGCAGTGAGGAGGAAGCCGTGAGCAGGCTGTAAAGGCGGAGGCCTTGACGCGAGTCCCCAGCTCCCGACACCCGTGCTGGGAATGGAGCTTCCACCAAGAGAGCCCTGGAGGCAGAGCCAACCCCAGCCGTACGCACATGGAGCTAAGGAACATTTAGTCCTCCATTAGTATTTCTAAAACTGTATTTCTATTGTAGAAGTGGGGAAATCTTAAACATTTGAAAATGCTAGGTAGATTTTTTTCCTCAATTTTATCCTATTAGTCCCTTCCAGAAAGCCTACTTTCTATAAGAATTTTCAAA
>PVKN010032473.1:0-12263 GCA_004027915.1 Capromys pilorides
AATAAATAAATAAATAAATAAATAAATAAATAAATTTGGGGGGATACCAGGAATCAAAGAAAACTGTAGGAAAGTGTGCCCATGTCTCTAGACCCTGTCCCAGCCATATCACAGCAGGCAGCCCAGAAGATGGGTCTAGTATTAGAGGCCACTATCCCACCATCTAGAACACTTGCACAGCTGAGGCCCACGCGGGGCCATGGCTGCATCTCTTCATGGGCTCTGCACCTCCCTGGAACTCTAACACAGCCGGGCATCTTACAAAGAGCAGCAGGCTGGTCAGAAAGACTATCACAGATGCAAAATCAGCTTTCTACCAAGTGTTACCAATCAGCTGAGGGGTCTTTTGACCAATTTGAATGGAAGTCTAAAATTGACAAAGTACTCCTCCCTGTGGTTAGCGACTCACAGCTCTGAGTGCCAGTGGCTTCCAGTTCCAAGCTCTGAGTGCCACTGCCTATTTGCACCTGGTATTGGAGCTCTTGGTGTTACTAAGCACCCAGTGCTGATAGATGCCCCCATCCACTCCACTGTAGCTGAGCCCTGTAGCCCCTGTGGCCTTCTGGAGCCCTCCCATCAACATGCTGCCTCTTGGGTACATGGTTGCCAGCCACCCCGGGTCCACAACCACCACTGCCACTGCTGACCTAGGACTCGACTTTCTTCTCTCCTTCTTTGCAGATGGCTCAGACCCCAAACCTTAGCTCTGTCTCTCTGGTAGTGACCTCCAACCTCTGGTCTTGCCTCAGCCTTCTCTTCTGCCACCAGCCTTGAGCTTGGAGCCTCAGCTCAACCTCAATTTCTGTCTGGCATTTGCTGGTGGCCTCCAATGTTCAGAACTCATCTACTGACCTACGAGTAAATGCAGCACTGCTTACATAGAGGAGATGCAGTTTGCACCAGCACTCTCTCCTTCCTTTGTCTGCCCTGCTTGAGCACTGCCAGAAGTGTTAGAGGGGCAAGAGCTTCTGCACAGGGAGCCATCCAGAGTGGCCACTGGGTGGAGCCATCTGGACTCAGTCTGCTTCACAAGCCTGCTGTAGCCAGGGCCTGTAAGTCCTACAGCAGCTGTAGGGTGTCAAGATCTGCCTCTGCTGCCTCAGCTAAAGCTCCTGTGCTTTCAAGAAAATGGCAGAGCCAAACACCATGGCTGCTGTGACTTCTGTGGTATTTTCAACAGAAACTGTAGTATCACTGTGGTTCACTGAGGTTCAAGAGGTCCTGGAGAATACCAGTAATGGGCCCTGGAGCCTCGCAATCTTTGCTATATGACTGCTGCTCCGACAGGTGACAGCAGTGCCTAGGGCAGAGACGGGATATGACAGCCACCAGTCAAGTCACTGCTTTGGGGATATGAGGGAACAGGAGTGGCCAGGCCTAGTTTCTTCCTGTTTCACCAGGAGCCACTTACTATTAGCAGGCAACACCTCCACTAGTAAGCCATCCATGGAAAGCAGGAGGAGCTGAGTCCCCGAAAGGGACCCTGTGCATAGCCAGCACATTAAGGAAAGCAGGTCCCGCTTCGTGGCTACCCCAGTACTGGTGTAGGACAAATCTGGATTCCACATATCTGGATTTTCTCTGGGACACCATGTACACAAAGTAGCAGACTTATGGGGTGATGAACTGTTCATAAAAGACCATTAAAAGACAACAACAAAAAGAAAAAACAAAAACTAGGAGAAATGTACAGATCTCTACTTCACACAGCACAAGCACTCGCCTCCCCAGGTCTTCAGTTAACCAAAGTTGAACATAACTGGGACTGCACAAACCTTCCAGGGCACCAGCACAATGATATGCAGCATGAAGGCAGAAAAGAAATGTCATCAACTCCAGGTGAGCCATCAGAGCCAGGAAGGACTCAGATTCACTCGGGGGCCTCTTGTGCCAGCTCAGGAAGCACCCAGCAAATGAAGGCACAATTAGCCTCGTGCCAGCACCCAGTGGCATGGGAAGATGGCAGCCAGATACTCCTCCCCACCCTAGCTCTGTCCCCTCTCCCACTCGTCCCACTCCTGTCCTCATGGTACCACAGGTGACCAAGGGGAGTGTGCATGACAACACCATGCCAGGCTGCCTCAAGCCACTACAGACTCATGTAAACTAGGCCAGCTTTCACTCTTGAAATCAGGTGATTTTTCAACCAAACTGACAAACTCCTGATTTCTTTGCTGGAAAAAGCAGAGATATAAATCCCAGTACAAATTTCATTTTATCTAGTCACTTCACTGGCCAGGCCACAGATCTCCAACTGTAAGTAATGACTGCATAACAGGTTCCCTGCCCATCCCTCCAAAACATGCCATATACCAGTGGTAAGAAAGCTACTACTCACCTGCCTACCCTAGCAGCATGCATTCAGGAAAGGATGGAGAAGCTCTTACAGGTAGGAAGCTTTAGGTCATCTATTAGCCTCAGGCAAGCATATTTGAAGCACAGAAAGCCCATCATGAAACAAGTCAAAGAGTAACTTCTGGGTCAGTATTTACTAATTCTCCTGGAGTTGAGGTACCCAAAAGGTAATACCAGCCAGGTGTGGGGGTCCATGCCTATAATCCCAGCACTTAGGGGGCTAGAGCAGGAGGATCAAGGCAAGCCTGAGGCCAGTCTGGGCTACATAGAAAGTTCAAAACTTGCCTGAACAACATAGCTAGACCATTTCTCCAAAACAAAAGAATGCTATCCTATGAAGCAGCTGGCAGCAGTCATATTGCTAACAGTGAAACCTCCAGTAAAAGAGATGGGCCACCTCACCATCCCCTCACCCGACCACACTTGCCAGCCAATCTGACTGATGTGCCAGGCAGAAAGAGCAAGGCCAAATGGATGTCAAGACACTCATACTAATCTGAGCACTAGCCTAAATGCCAAGGAGCTTTCAAACACAGGGAAAGAGAGGATGCCATGGGTCTCACAAAACTAGGCAAGGAAAATGATTCAATCAATCAACTTTTAAAAACAAACAAAGAACCCAGGCAAGGAAAGTACTAGCCCAGGTTTGGCTTGGCAAATAATATATGCAACTAAGTAAGTCCTTTTCCTTAATAAAACAGGGTTCTTTCTCCAAACTCCCTGCTGCATCTCCTTCTTCCCTTGGGGCCATACCACTTACAGAAGGCATTTGCCATGATATTATGGTTTGTGTATGGGTGTCCCCTGAAAGCCTCATGCAGTCATGGGGCAGCTTCTGCAGTTTGTGATTATTGAGGGTGTGGGTGCTGCACCTCCCCTGGGGAAGGTAATTTGCATTTCAATGTAAGGAAGGGAGAGAAGTTAGCTGCTTGAGCTGCTGCTACTCCTCCCTGCTCTCCTGCTCTTTGCTGCCACCATGAAAGGTTGCTGTCTTCTATGTGCCACTCTGCCTTGGAGCCAGCTAAATATGGGCTGAAACCTCCAATAACTGTGAGCAAAATAAACCTTTCCTTCCCTCATTTTGGGTGTTGAGTAATTGTCCCAGCAATGAAAGAAGAGTAACTGAGACACATGGCATCTACAGTTGCTTGATGTTTAGGCTTATGCCTTAGCTGCCTGCCTTCCAGCTCCATCTAGACCACAACAAACTCAGGTGGTTGCTAAGAGATCTGCCCACTATTGGTCCTGATCCGATCCTGCACACAGCTGGGACTCCATACACAACACTCAGGCGAAGAACTCTGTAGTCAAGGAAACTACAGTTCCTGGATTGCTGCAGGATTTGTCCATCTCAGTCTGGTCATTGAATTCCAGCCTTTAAATTATGAAGTGCTTTACATAGGAGTGACTGATGGCCAGGAACTGGAAGTCACTTGCCTAAGACCATGTGATGGACAGAAAAATGAGGGCAAGAATGCTGGGCCTCTGAAGTACTGGATAGAAGTGAAAAAAGTCACAGGACCCAGAGATAAACTGAAATGCCCCACACACAGCAGAAGGAGAAAAGATATATTTGCACCTCATTTCAGCTAAATTACTTGCCTCTCTGATCAGAGGCACATCCCCAGCTAAACACTTTCCAGCTCATTATTTCACTTAAAAATGATTAAAAGGCTCAGAAACAGTTATCAATTTTATTTTCCAAAATGTACTTCACTGAAATAGACAGCATATTAATTAACACATAGAAATGTAACTATGGAGAACAGATTGCCTATGGGTAACCTTTGGATGGAAACAATGTGGACTTTCAGATTCTAAATTTTTTCCACTTGGAAGGGCCTGGTTATGAGCACTCTTTCTTCCTCCTCAGGAATAGTGCCAAACAGCTGACCTCGTAAAGGACTGTGCATTGTTCCAGAGCACACTGTGATCACTGCTGGAGGCACCAAATGAGCTGCTGACTGACCTCTCAGTAAAGACCAGACCCCCTTGCCATCAGCCAGCTTCACACTGAGGCAGTGGAGGCTGCAGTCCACACAGCCCACTTCTTGCTTGAGCCGTATCTGGTGACAGCAGATAGGGGAGCAGCCATTGAGTGCAGGCTTTCTCTCCAGCGCTTCTCTGTCTGCCTCTGCTCTGGCTCTGCACTTGGCAACCTCGATGCCTCTGAGCTTCCTCTGTCAAGCTGCCTCAGCTTTTAAGCTGAACACTGACACTAACCAAGACTTTTATTTCTTAGAAATTCAGCATAGCTTGTGCTGGTGTTATCAGAATTGTCAGTTTTTCTTGGTGCTCTGTTCAAAGTTGCATATGTTTTAAGTGATCTACCCAACTGTTTTTCTCATAAGTTGTTGTTGTTGTTGTTGTGTGTGTGTGTGTGTGTGTGTGTGTGTGTGTGTAATTATACCTAACCTGAAATTTCACAAATTTGCATATTCGCCATATGGTACTAAATTGACAGTGCCACCCAAAGGATCAAACTTCATTCAGCTACCTCAAGAGCCATGTGGTCCCTCTTTAGACACTGAGTTGAAGACAGAGGACATGCTGCCTTGTACCTGTTTATGTGATCTGATAGGCAATCCAAGCGTTATTAGTTTAGAATCCTCTCTAGCCAATGGAAGCAGAAAAGGAATCAAGAAGGGCCAGCGATATAGCTCAGCAGACTAAGAGCTTGCTTAGGTAAGTGCAGGGGCCAGTGTTCGATCCCTGGCTCTGCATGCCATGCTGGTCCCACCCCCTGGAGTGCTGAGGCCATGGAATCTGGGTGTGGTGCTACACATCTGTAATCCCAGCACTAGGGAGGCAGAAATCAGGAAGATCACTATGAGTTTGAGATGCATAGTGAGATCCTACACAGAAGGAAGGAAGGAAGGAAGGAAGGAAGGAAGGAAGGAAGGAAGGAAAGAAAGAAAGAAAGAAAGAAAGAAAGAAAGAAAGAAAGAAAGAAAGAAAGAAAGAAAGAAAGAGAATCAAGAGACATCAGCTCACAGAGGATCTGGATGAGTTAGGAGTCAGGCTAGAAGAGTGACAGGTGGCTCTAGTGAGTCCCCTCTGGGAATCACTCTTGGAAGCATTTGGCTAACAGTGCAGAGTTCTTGTCCTTACTATATCAAAAGCTATAGGTCTCTCTGTCATCTTTGTCAGAAACAGTTCTGCTAGAACTCCCTCACTCTCAGGAGTGAATTTTTTCAATCAAAGTTACCACTTTGATGCATCTCAGCACGCAGGCATGGGACACATTCTAGTATTAACTTCAGATGAGGCCCACAAAGTGGCATTTGGACTTGTACTTTGAGGAGGCAGAATTCATGAAAACAGAATTCCCCAGGTGCCAGGAGTGTGCAAAAGGTGTTGAATAGTGACAGTATGAGCCAAATGTCCATGTTACATAGAAAGCAAACTTTACACCAAACACAGGCAAACATTGCCAAATCGCTAGCTGATGGCTGTTCCCCTCAGCAGGTGAACCCCACTCCTCACAGCCTGCTTGACTCAGTGTTCCAGCTGATGTGCATCCACCTTATCCCATGCACTTTCAGCACAGCAGAACCAACTGCATACTCGACAACATTTGGAAGCATCCCCAGGCTGCATGGCAGTCCTGATGAAGGAGTGATATTCTAAGAGTAACAGAGTCCCCTGGGCACATGGGGTTTTGAGAATCCTCCAAGAGAAAGGGACCCTCATAGCATCTCCCACATTTTACCAGCAAGTACTGTCCCTGCACACTGCAGGGGATGACTAATTCTGTCACACATTTTTTTCTTGCTTAAGAAAGGATATCTGAATCCAGATCAATCTGCTCCAATTAAAACAAAAGTGTCCATCATTAGAAACCACAGTATTTTTTTTTTTTTTTGCGGTACCAGGGACTGAACTCAGTACCTTGTGCTTGCCAGGGAAGCACTTACTCCACTAAGCTATCTCCCTGGCCCCTGGAAACCACAGCATTACTACTAAGAGATTAGTGATAATATTCATTACAGTGCTCTGCCCTCTAGCATATTAATAGGCTAGCCCATACATTTTTATTGACAATTTATTCTCTTGAAGTGTTAATTCTATCATCTCAGAACATCAGACACATGCATGTGTAATTTTTTAACTACAACTAGAAAAGAAATTAACTACAGCTCTCATTCCCCATGGAGGAGTTCACAGCTGAATTTACTATTAGAAGGTGAGGTCCAGGTGGAGGAAGTGGGTCTCAGGGTATGACCTTGGTGACTGTGTAGGGCCAAGGTCCTTCCTCTCGGGCTCTTCTCTTATGCTCGGATCTCTGATGAGGCAGGCTGAGGTGCACTCTTCCACTGTACCTGTGCACCATGATGTTCCAGCCAGTGAGCCAAACAGCAGGAGCTAAACCTCTCTGGGACTGTGAGCCTAAAGTCGCTTCCTTTAAGTTGTGGGCATTTTCTCTTAGCAACAGGAAAATTGATGAATACCCATTTTCAAGCCAGTGCTTATACTCTAAGCCAATTTTGATCTCTGATATGTCACTAAAGGGGTTAGCTCAGGACAATCTCTCAATCTTCTGTGCCCCTCACTCCTCATGCTCCAACCATAAGGATCTTCTTCCACCTCTTCATCCTATAGCAATCTGCTCTCCCTCCACAGGGCTACAAGGATGCTTTCCCATCACCCAATCATCACAACATGGCTCAAAGCCCACCTTTGTCACCAACCTAGGTCAGGTGTCCTGTGACATCCTAGTAGGACCCTGGGTCTTTTCCACGTGGCACTGCTGGCATGGGACTCCTACAGATCTGTACATAATCATCAAACATCTCTCTCCTCCTAAATCATGAGCTCCCCAAGAGCAGAAACCATGTACTTTTGTAATCACCACTGTGTTCCAGGTACCATGTGGGTGTCTAGCCCATCACAGGCACTAAAAATTACACACACACACACACACACACACAAACACACACACACACACACACGAATGCTGTGGTCTCTTAATCTGCTAACATCTCAAAGGGTAAAAAGAGGCAAAGTAATGTTTATGACAACAAATGATAACCTGTGCTGGGTATGTACTATTTTAAACAACTTTATTCTGTCATTTGATTCTTACTGTGGCCAGTGAGGAGCAGCAGCCATGGCTCTGCACTGCTCCAAGGCCGTGGGTCCCAAGAGGGCACAAGGTGAGCAAAGGACCAAGCCAAGCAAGGCATGGCCAGCTTTTGGGGTCCCTGGCCAAGGATACCAAGCAGTCTGGGTGATGTGCAGCTTTGTGCTAGATAGGAGCACACCAGGAAGCTGCTCTCTATGGCCTTAAGTTCATAGAGAAAAATGGGCAGTTATACCCAGGCCAAGAGGAAGTGAGAGGGCCAAGCAAAGTCTTGGGCACATGAAGAAAGCAGCTGTGCAGGACTGAGCCCTTTCAATCATCTGTGCATAACAAAACCTTTACGGGGGAGGGGGACAAAATAAATCAACTATTAACAAGCATTCTGCAGTGAGAAAAGCCAAGTATACAATACTAGGTTGGGCAGTGAGAATGCTGTTACTATAATCTACACAGTCCCCTGCAGCCCAGAGCCACAGCTGCAGACCTAGCACTCTGATGTGTGAGAGGTGGAGGGGCACAGTGTTCCCGAAAGAGACAGGCTGTCCAGAGGAGCTGCCACCAGCCTGGGCACCCAGAGACTCGGAAGGGAGGGAGCACACACAGAGGCAGAAGAAGCTGGATGGGCATGGCTCCCACAGGGAACAGGAGAAAGGAGACTGTGATTCAAATCTGCTTTCCTTTGTTTGTTTTTAACCTGTACTTTGATTCAATATCCCTGGGGTAGAGACAAGGAATGGACTGGGACAGAGAAGACTATACCAGTGGGATTCAGAACAAAAGGCAAGTTAGGACAAAGGGGCCCGCAGTTATGGTGCATAGAACAGGAATGAGGAAAACAAGGCATATTCAATTTAATGAGAGAAGTGACAGAATGAGAGACAAAGGTATGAAGAATAAGTTTCCAGAATAATCCTAGTGTGTCCTGTGTGGGTGTGTGTCTCTGAGATGGGAAAAAGTAGGGTCAGGAAACGGAAAAGGATAGGACGTAGTGCCTGTCTTGGGGCAGGCTGAGTGATCCACAAAGTGGTTGCTGCGCTCCCAGCAAGCAGCCAGACAGACAACAGAAGCCCCAGGGTCTCACCAGGGAAGAAGACAGAGCTGTCACCCAGTCCCTCATTATCCCGGAGCACAGTCTGTGAAGACAGCGAAGTTGTGCATCTGCACCGTCCAATAGGAAAGCAGCAGCTATGTGTGGCCATGGAGCACATTAACATGCGGCTACTGCAACAGAGCAATCCACTTTGTAATTACCAGGACGGGAAACAGCCAAAGTGTTTATGCTTCTCTTACAGAGTCACCACAGAACACTTAGTGTGGGGTTTCTGCCTACACACTAGGCAGCCAGTTCTCCAGCCAATTCCAGCCTCTAATTCCACTCAATTCTGATGCCGTCAGCCTGGAGACACCCCACAGTTTGCAAGGGCTCAGTCCCACAGATAGCCCTCACTTCAGATGCCAGTGCTGGGCTCTGCGGTATTTCACCAGTGTTTCCGACTGACCATCTACAAACTGGGGGCTCCCAAGACCTCCTTTCCAAGCCCAGCTAATTTGATGAGATGGTTCAGAGAACTCAGGGAAACACATGTGTGCAGGCTTAGACAAAGGATATTGCAAAGAACATAGCTGAACAGTTATGTGAAAGGGATGCATAAGACAAGTTACAGGAGAAGAACAGAAAGTGATTGTCATTGCCTGGGTACCCCCACTACTTAGAAAATTATGGCCTCAGGGTTCTCCGTGAGTACTTCACTGTGGAAGTGCCCTGATCCTCCTCCCTTTGAGCTTTCATAGAAAATTCACTGACAGGCATGACCAACTATCTCACTGGCCACTGATAATCAACAAAACCTTTAGCCTTTCTTCCCTGCCTACAGTGGTATGTGTGAGGGGGTGAAGGTCTCAATCCCTATCACCTTGTTGGCTGCCCTGATAACCATTCCCATCCTAGGGTATGTAAAGTCCACCAAGAGTACCCTCACCACAACAAAATTTGCTCCTATCACCCAGGAAATTCCAAGGGATTTGGGAGCTGCTGTCAGATGCTCCCACTACTTAGAAAATTACAAAAATCTTAGGATCTCTGTCCAAGGAACTGGAGTCAAAGACCAGATATCAGAACAAAGGATGTTCTTAGTGCCCCCATTTACAAGACTTTTAGAAGCTCCATGGCAGGAACAAAATATCTATTTCATATTCTATCACAACATCGTGGTATTTTCACTGAATTTCAATTAAGTTAAGTTTATGTCACTATATGGAATTAATAGCTAGTGTATTGGCTAGCACAATTCTAGACAACAGAAGCTGGTATCTAATATTAGCAATACCAAGGCTGCTTCCCAACAGCTGCTGAGGGTGGATAAGATGAGGCCTTGGAATTTATCTGGTGTAACGCTCTCATCTCACAAACAAGAAAACTCAGGCCTGAGCCAAAGAAGAGACTTGCCCAAAAATCATCACAGCAAGTGAGAAGTAAGGCGACTGCGGATCTTTTCTCCTGTTTGTGATCAAAGGCCCTTTCCATTTCACAGGATGCTTTTGGTACTGGGCGCAAGAGTAGATGCAATGTTAATTCAGATAATAGAGTCGATGAAGCTCATGGGCAAAGCCAAGGAAAGATCACGTACACCCACCCCCATGCCACCCCCCACCCCACCTCCGCTGCAGAGGGTGCTATGTCTCTCCAGCATCCATCAGTAAATAACAGTCTTTGTTATCTTAGATGCAAAAAAAACAGAACACACTCTAGGTAGCTGAACACCAAGGGAGCTTTTTAAGGATGTTCAGTCAGCTTGTACAATCTCTCAGAGCAACTCAGAGCCAGGACAGGAGGCAATGGGGTTGGAAAACACTGATGAGTTACCATTTCTGTGCTCTGTGCTGGTGGGGGCCACCACGCTACTGGCTCAGGGAAAGTGGCTTCCTGTCTGCTGATGGTGGGTGGGGAACAGTGCTTCTCAGAGTAGGCTGTCACTGCTGTCATGCTGAGCACAGTGTGCCCCAACTCCCACTTTCACCCACACATCATTCTCTTCAGAGAATGTCAACGCAGGCCCAGGGGTCTGAGACCTTCACTGCAAGAATGAAAGTGTTTCTGGCTGTACCCTATACAGAGGATCTGGCCCACAAGAGAGAAAGAACTCCAGACATTAAGAGAGGAATTCCAAAGGAGGTGACAAGGTGCATGCTTAGCAAATAACCTGTCAAGTAAATAATCCATCTGTTCTGGTTAGGGAATGTGGATCTTACAAAGCCTGTCTTGCTAGGACCACCCCTGAGTCAGAACTTTTTACATTTAAAACTATGTCTCTATATTACAAGTATCTCAGTTAAGTCACCAACACCTTTTAAAATTTTATTAAAAGACACATTTAACAGGCAACCCATTGGGACTTTTCCTGTCTCTCAGGAGCTATTCCTGTTCCTCATTCCTTTTCCCAATAAATTTTCCTATTCTTAGAAAAATAAAAATAAAAGACACATTTTTCACAGGAACATCTGCACGGGTAGAAGCTGTGTATGGAGGGAACTGAATTGTGCATTTTAATTCTTAGAATGGAAGTTTACTTTTAGTGTTTGAATTTATATTTTTAATCTAGATTTTCTAATTAACAAATGCAAATATAGCATAGCTATTGAGAATAGATATTCTAACAAATAATAATAATTCTAACAAAGTTTCTTCAAAGTTGTTAGTAGCAGGACTAGAGGGAGGAATGGATCTGAGAAAATCTTCTAAGGACAAAAGCTGATCAAATGTGGGCCATAATCAACAAAGCCCTTCCATCCTACTGTTCTACAGAGGAAAGAAAAAGACTACAAAGCTCTCCAGGTATTTGAGTCTGAGAGACAATGAATGTTATTTTTGACATTGGTAGGGACTATGATGACAGAGAAGTAAGAAAGAGACTCTCTTCTGACAAGAAAAAGATAGAATACACCAAACTGATGGCTTGGCCCAGGAGCACCTGCCAGTGGCACCCAGGCTCCCAGGTACACACGCATCCACAGCTGAATGTGCCGTTAGGAAGCAGGCATGGCTGCAGGAAGCAAGTCCCAGGCCTGTACTCTGCAGGGCTCTATCCTTGGCCCTGGCCCCTTCTCCTCCTCTATGGGATCTTTCCCTGTTCTCTGCTTCCTGGCTGCCATGAGGTAAGCAGCTGTTCCTCGACATGCCTTTCCACAATGACTTTTCTGCCTTAGAATCAGTTAACCATGTATTGGAGCCTCTGAAATCCGGAAGCAAAATAAATCATCCCTCCTGAAGTTTTGCTCCAACAATGGAATAAGCTCACACATAGCAATAGATTTCACAGGTACATCAGTTGATGGTCTGCTCCAGGTGCTCCAGAGAGGGGATGATAACTCAGGATTTAAGAGGTTGCCATGCCCCAAGGCTGGATGACAGCCAAGAGATATGTTGCTATGCATGGTGGTACATGCCTGTAATCTCAGTACTCAGAGGCTGAAGCAGGAGGATCATTGTGAATTTGAGACCACTCAGGGCTACAAAATGAGCTTAAGGCCAACCTGAACTGCATAGCGAGATCCTATCTCAAAAAGACAAAAAAAGGGCCAGCCAAATAGCTCAGCAGATTAAAGCACCTGCAAGCAGGTACAGGGGCCAGGGGTTCAATCCTGGGCCTGCCTTGCTGGCCCTGCCCCCAGGGCACACTGAGACAGCAATTGAGACTGGGTATGGTGGTGCATGCCTGTAATCCCAGCTCTTGGGAAGCTGTAAACAGGTGGATCACTATGAGTCTGATCTAGTAATGAACACCCTGTAGACCCTTCCCTCAAAAATACAAAAAAAAAAAAAAAAGGA
>PVKN010032474.1:0-12290 GCA_004027915.1 Capromys pilorides
ATAGAAGGTATTTAAAACTTATAGGTTGGATTGTGTTCTCTACAGAAAAGATATATTGAGACCTGAATCTTCATCAACTTCAAACCTCAACATACTTGGAGGTCATACAGTTGCAAAGGTGATTGATTAGTTGTGATAGTTGGAGCAAAATGAGGTTTTAATTTTTATTTTTTTATTACTTTTAATAAGAAATAACAATATGATAGTTTCAAAACATGTTAGTAGTACATTTGCAATAATTGACACATAAGGGATTTTAAGCCAATGGGGCTGCTGTCCTTATAAAGAGAGGAGGATTCAGGGGAAAACACAAATTCAAAAGGGGAAAGGAGTGTGAAACGGAGGAAGAGATTGGAAGGCTGCTGCCACAGTCCAAGGACTCTCGGGCAGCCAGAAACAGGGCAGGCAGGAAGAATATCTCCTTCGAGGCTCTGCAGAGGCCACAGCCCTGCAGGCACTTTGACTTAGAACTTCCAGATTACAGAACTATGCAAGTAGGTGTCTATTGTTACAGCAGCTCTAGGAAACTAATATAACAAAATCTATAATTTCTACAGAGGTCTGTGTCCAGAATATTTTAAGAAATGTGATAAGTAAATGAAAAAGGAAAGTTACCCAAATAAATATGGGCAAAGTACAGAAGTTGGAATATGGTCAATGCATACATCTTTCTGTGCCTTACAAACTATTCCCGATGAAGCAGGGAAAGGAATTTGCATAACGGTACTAATAATGATAATGATCTATATTTTAATAGTTCAATTACATTATTAATATATTCATAAATTATCTTAACAGATCAATAATAATACTAGTCTTTATTCACGTGTTTGAGTATCCAAATCATAGCTTCTGTTTTATGCTGCTGAGGTCTGCGGATAACCCTGCAGGCAGTGCTGAGCTAGGCATTTGGAGATGCTGCCTTTGGCCTTGGGGTGCTCTTTATGCCTGGTCAAGTGGGGCCCTGGTGAGTACAATGCAGAAGTTCTACCCCAAAATGCAAGGATCCTGTCCTTCTCCAGGCCAGGCAGTCCCCGGGGCTGCCAAGACTCAAGTCTCCATGCTTTCTGTTCTGCATCGCGTGCAGTACACTGGAACCCAAGTTCAGTACTCCCCATCGCCAGAGGCCAAGAGGCATCAGGCTGAGGCATGGGAATAGAAAATGTTCCTACAAGTTCAGTCGTGGCTCCTTTTCCTCCAAGCTGGAGGCTTCCAGGTTGACTTCATCTGACTTCCCAGGTCTCATCCTCTTCCCTGTAAGCCCCATGAAGTCAGGAACACCTCCCTGAGGATACATCCAGCCTGGATGGCTGTCCTGACAATCACGCCTGACAGCCGCACAGAGCGTTGGTGGAACCAAAGCCAATTTCCTCCTGTTTTCTTCATTCCTCTGGATCTGGGGTTCTCTATGCCTTCCTCCCCAGGATTGAATTAATCTGCCAAATGGCCAGGGGTCAGTTCCAAGACAGTTGGCTGGAAGCAGTGAGGGACGAGCCCACCTCCAGGCAGCTTCCTTTGCCCTTCGCAGGCTGCAGCTGGGCTTGCACAGCCAGCTGGAATAGACGTGGAGATCTGGGGAAAAGATTCCGCCTCTGTTTAGAGATGTGCACCTGACACTCTGAGGACCTGGCAGGAGGCTCATGGATGCATGTATGTCTTATGTTCATCAAACACTCCCTCTGCTCATCTGTATGAGGCGAGTTCGGCCTCCACTAAGTGCACAATTTCAAGACTAAGTGTGCGACGTCTAGTGGGGCAGGGATGTAGCCTGCGCTCCTCCAGTCTTGGTCTAGGTAATTTCCCACTTTTTCTGTGCATTTGAAATTCTCTTTGAAGCTTCTAATGGGCCAGTGTTCAAAGGCTATTTTCGATAATTTATGTCTAGCTTTCAGGGCAAAGCGACAAGCCTGGAATCGAGATGCTCGCTTACGGTTCATTGAGACATTTTCTCCTAGCAAAGTGGTCCCTGATGTGGAATCAACACTGGAAGATGCTCTCGGGTGGGAAACCCTTCCCTTACTCCATTCTGCTGAAGGACCCTCTGCAGTGTAGGAGAAGGAGAAACACAAAAAACAATTTTTTTTCATTTATTTTGCACCCTTTGGCTCTTAGAAGTGATTTTTTTTTTTTTTCCGCCTCAGAAAAAGGGATAACTTTCCTCTAAAATTTAAGCTTTAGTACTAAGTTCTGTGATAATTTTCCATTTGATTTTTATCAATTAAACTCACACCTCATATGTAGATTTTTTCCTTAGGCGACCCTTTTGATTCTTCTAGTCAATTGCAAATTTTACAGAACGCCATGTGCATATTCCTTCTTGGTAATTATCTGGTTTATACATTCTTTCCTGTTCCCTTCAGGACCTAGCTGGTGAGATTTCTGCTCTCCTGGGTTTCAAGGAGGTGAGAATTAAACTCCATTTGGTGTTGAGCTGTTGGTTAAGACAATGTCCTCAGGGCTGTGGGGTTTGTTAAATGTCTTCCGGATCTTTCTCTGTGTTTGGTCAGGCACAGGTATATTTCTTCGCTGATCTGTCCTGCTTGGAGATTTGCGTGGGGGTTGCTTGTGAGATTCTTGACACAGGTCACGTGGATACAGCTGCTTCTTTCTTCTGTAAGCAACGGGCTGGAATGGCACCTAGCTCAATCCACAGCTGGGGAGGGTGTCCAGCTCAGGCCTTTTTTCTTATTTGTTTAAGGTCATAGTGTGAAGGCAGGGAGTGAGATATCTTTAGAGGTGAAAATGTTCTTAGATGAAGAACCAAATTCCTTTCAGTGTGAGCCCTGTGGCCAGGGACCAGCTGAGAGTTTTTGCCCCACGCCACTCGTGGCCTCTTGGTTCCTTCCCATAAGGCAATGCAGATCTTTCCTCATCTGCCTACGGACGTGGCAAAAGCCCCGGGAATTTATTTTAATAATCTTCCTCATCCTCTTTGCATCCCAGCATCATGCCTGTGCTCTGCAAATCATACCGTGCTCCCTATGCTAAGGGAAGCATGAACTGACGTGCTCGTCTGGTTTGGCTAACTCTCCTCAGCCCCTTGTGTTGCCCTTCGTTCTGCTTCCGAGTTTCATTTCTGATGGGGTCTCTCCAGCTTCCAAGTCTGTAGTGGCTTAAGGACTGGCTTGCAGCGCTGTGTCCCACTCCCCTTTTGGATATACCTGAGGAATTCTCCAGAGCTGGTTAGGACTGGAATAGAGGTCTCCATTGCCAGGTACTTCCTGCTTAGAATTTTACATATATTACACTTGGTGAAGTTTTTTCATCTTTATCCCTCAAAGACACTGAGTCATGGAAAGGAAGTAACCCGGTGGTGGCGAGTGTGGATGAGCAGACGCTTGACTGGGATTTGAAACTAGCACAGCTTCAGGGCCCTTACTGTTCTGTACACTTTGCAGCCTGGCTCCCAGTATGAAATGAAGCCCTGTGCAGTCCTGGGGCACACATGGCGCTATGCACTCAGTTGGCTGCTAGATCTTGGACGATCTCACCAAGCCAGGCCCATAGGCTCAAGTCCAATTTGAGTTTGTAAAGCCCTTGTTCCCTCTACCTTCATTCTGTCCCCCTTGTCGCTTCTCTGCCTTGGTCACTGGTTCCTTCTTATTGCCGTACAGTGACCCACAATTCCCTGAGGCTGATGTATCTAGCACATACCTGGAGAGAAGATGCATAGAGTGAGATCTTCAAGGTTGTTCCTGATGCCGTGGCTGGGAGAAATAGTCTCCAAGTGTGTATGGGTTCAAGGCCTGCTTCCTGGCCCATGGCACTATTTAGAGGTGATGGGACCTTGTGTTAATACCTTAATCCTGATTGTCACTTGGGCTGGGTTAAGATTCCTGGAGTGGCTATAGGGTTGGGAGGCAGAAACTTCATCGGTAAGTTCCTTCCTACCTGATGAGCTGTGGGAAGGTGGAGCGCAGCTGGAGGAAGTGGATAATGGAGGCAGGGCGGCGGACTGCATCTGATCTCTGGCTCCTTCCTCTCAGGCTCTTCCTCTGATCTCTGCCTCCTGGATGTCATGAATTGAGCAGATTTCCCTGCTGGAGCCTAGTGGAGGAAGTTAGGTCACTGGAGAGTGTCCTTGAAGGGGATGCTTTGGGACACCCGTCCCCTCTTCCGCTCTCTGTGTGGTTCTCTTACATAAGCAGCCTCTCCTGCCATGCAGCCTCTGTCGTGGTCCACTGCCTTCTCTCAGGCCCCAAACGGCTCATGGGCTGAGTCCTGCAAAACTGTGAGCCTGGAGAGAAGATGCATAGGGTGGGGCACATGCACTTTTCCTCTTTATAAATTATTTGTCTTAAGAGTATTGTCACAGTGACAGAAAACTATCACATACTGCTTCTGAACGTCCTTTACACGAAGACTTATAAAGTCGTTGCTCCCATATTTGGGGACACAACTTATTCTGCTCTGGGCACATGTCCCCAGAAGGCCATTTTCTCATGAATCCAGGCAGGCACTAGTCCTTGGGCATAGAAGAGAGAATCTCCCACTATATGCTCTTCTTTTCCTCAAAGGAAACTTGCCATGTTTCCTTATACAGGGTTTGGAAGTTACTGACTGAGGGATGTGGACAAATCACAGCTGCAGTTTTCAAGGGAGCCCAGGACAGGGCAGGGAGAGGGGCTCTGCACAACAAGGTCTTGTGTAGCACACACTCACATATATGTACAAGTGCTCAAGTGTACGTGTACACAGGGGTATTCACAGAGAAACGCATCTGTGCTCCAAAGCACTGCTCACCCTTTCTTATCCCCCAACTAAAAGCTATGCTTGGGAAGGACTGGGGGTTCTTTCTAATCTACTCCAAATATTCAGATTCACCCTGAAGGAACAAGTAGCCTACATGACCCTATATATCTGGACCTTTGGACACTTCTTCTTGTACTATGGGCATCCAAATTTTGGCTCGCCTGGGCCACACTGAATGAAGAGAAATTGTCTTGGGTTGCCTACAAAATATATGATACAGTTACTTAAGTAACTGGTCTGAATTCTGCTATTTTTATATTTAGTCTTATTAGCCCTTCTCTACACAGAGTTCTGTTGTCACAGTGCTCAAGCACTGTGCATTCGAGTTATGAACAATATTGTTAAAACTCACATGGTAATGGTAGAAGCCTCTGTACTTGTGGGGCTCAAGCACTAGCTATCCAGGGTCATGGGCTGGATATGCTTACTGCCTGCCTCAGGACTGAGTATGGTTGGCTTTAGTGGCAAGTGTCTGTCGCTATTGAGGTCCCACCTCTTGCCTACTACATGTCCTCCTCATCCTGCCATGCTCCTCAACTGGACCTCCCTTCCCAAATGCACTGGCAGAGCCCTAGACAGAGAAAACTGGAATGCAATGTGAGGAAGCACCAGGGGGTCTGGGCCTGCCCATCTCAGGCACTGCCAGCGGCGGGCGCCAAGAGGCCTGTTGCAATGCCGTCCTCTCCGTCTTCCTTCCTGCATCTCCTTCTGTTGTATTTGCTGAGCTGATTTATACCCTGGTTACAAAAAATCAGTCTATGTTATTTCGGTATCCAAACAGTGGCTGCAAAGGAGATTCCCCATTACTGATGAAAGTGGAATGAAATAATTCCACGTGCTAACAGCCCCTGTTAGATCATTTGGAAAACGTCAAAGGATGAAGGCTGAGTGTTCATTTCTGGCACCCGGTGTGCAAAGTGAGCCCCGGGATCCTCAGTCTTGCCTCTCACAAAACTTGCGTGTGGCACAGCTAAAACCAATGAAGGGGAACTCACAGTGGGTGGTATCAAGTGTCTGCCAGGCCCTGTATGATGTCCTGAGCAAAAGACCAGCCTGGGAAGCATCACAATGTTCTTCCTGTAGATGAGTTACCCAGGTTCCACTTCAGGGATGCCATCCCCCACCAGGTGTCCCGATGGGCACCTGTGCCCCGAGAGTTGGGAAGGACTGTATTTCAGATATGAACAGAGACAAACCCAAAGCCAAAGAGGCAAACTGCATTTCCAAGGCAATCATAGCCTTCCTCCCAGAAATACTTGCATTCCTTCCGTTCATTTGTGTCCTATCCTTTCCTGTGGACCATGGACTTCCCATCCTGGGTGCTACATGGTCCAAGAGCTCCTACAGGAGCCATGCTACTCACCACATCTCCAACTTGGCAGACAAGTCCAGGCTGGTGGTTGTACTTCACATGGAGCATTAGGATGCCAGAATTTGATTTACATTCACCATGAAAGCAACAAGTAGAGGGAATATTACTGAGGTCAACAGCATGAGACAGGTAAGATGCTTGAGAGAAAAAGAGACAGTCAATGGGATATAGAAGAACGAGGCATTGAAGGTGTTTGGGGGAATGGCTCCGAGTAGAGGGTGACGCACATGCGCTGAACACTCTCCAGGACTGGAAGTCTGCTACTACTTTTCCCATGGCTTTGCACTCGGTACTCTTCCTGAGGGCTCTGAGCAGTGCATTTCCCTAGCAGTTGGAAACCCCTGGTAGAGCTGGTCTGGCTGGCTGTGCGGATCCCAGCCCATGGGCACCCACCAGCATGTTTTAACCCCAAGAGCACACAGATTGCCTGAGCTCCATCAAGTCACCATTCTCTCTGCTTTCTTGACAGGGGTTGATAGTTCTTCAAAAATGTGACTGGACAGTTCTTCAGTAGTCGATTCAGCCAGACTAGGAAGCCTTTCCTATCCAAGGACTCCTTTTAGAAGAGATTTGAGTTGCTGCTGGAACCCCGGCGCTCAGCTTAGACCTGTGCATCAAACACTTCCGGGACCACCCTCCTCTCTGTGTGCTGCTGTTTCCCAGCGCAGGGCCCAGGAAAGCAGATGAGTAGGGCTTGTGCACAGGGATAAGTTGCAGAGCCCTGATGGATGAGCTGGCTGCCCAGGTCAGGGGCAGCTCCCGGTGAGGGCTATGCCCAGCCCAGATTGCAGCTGAAGTGCAGATATGGAGCTTGACCCCCTCCCCCCACTCTGTCTCTCTGGAAACTCTGAGCTGACAAGGTCAAATCAGGTCCAGGCACTATGGCAGTGTTCTTGCTGTTGGGCCTGTTGTCTCACACAGCAACTCTCCCTATACCCGTTTCCTGTGTGTACATGTCAGACTTTTCTCCAGCCCAGAAGGAAAATTTCCTGAGAGAAATGGAAGTTCTGGAACTTTCCTTTACCTTTTAAAGACTTCCAACAGGGCAGTAACTAGGCTGATCAACCAAGGTAAACTGCTCACCTTCAGTCAGATTGTAAACCTGCCTGTTCACTCCACCCCAGAGCTGTCCACTTCAGATTTTGCCTTGGGGTCCTGGGCAGCTCTGCTCATCTCTGGCACTCATGGTGAGCATGTGGTTCAGAACAGCACAGAGAGACGGATGTTGGTATGCACCAGCAATCGCAGCACTCTGGGAGGCTGAGGCAGGAGGATTGTGAATTTGAGCCTGGTCTGGCAAATTACTGACTGAGACTTTGTCTCAAAATTTACAAAGAATAAAAAAGACCTGGGGTGTAGCTCTGTGGGAAAGTCTGATCCACATTACACACACACACACACACACACACACATATACACACACACACATGCACGCACACACACACACACACATACACGCACACACACACATATGCACACACACACACACATATACACACACACATGCACGCACACACACACACATACACGCACACACACACATATGCACACACACACACACACACACATATGCACAAGCAGATTGCAAGGCTCTGACATCATGTCTTTGGGGAACTATTTTTCTGCCTACCAAAAAGACAGAAAATATGAAAGCAAGCCAGGATCGGTGGTGTGCACCTGTACTATGAGCCACACTGGAGCCTTAGCCAGGAAGATTAGAAGTTTGAGGTTTGTACGCCTCAGAAAGGAGGGGACCTTGGAGTAGAGTCCCCTTGAGTTCAAGCCTCAGGACTGCCAAAGGGGAAAAAAGAAAATGAAGAAAAGATGAAATGTAGAGCCAAAGAGTGGGGGGCAATAGGGAAAGAAATTTTATTTCTTGAGCATCCAGTGGCCAGAAAGATGAGGTAGGGTGTCTTGCAGGGCTGGTCCTGTTGGCCCCCACCCCCTTGCCTACTTAGCTTCTGTCTCCTGCTTTTTGAGCTCTCTCTCTCTCTCTCTCTCTCCTTCCTTCTTTTCTTTCTTTCTTTCTTTCATTCATTCTTTCCTTTTTTATTTGGAATTTTGAATTCTCAGACACACAAGTACACACACATGAACCCACACTCATACGCACACATGAACACACACACACACACACACACACACACAGAGAAGAGCAAGCTCTTTCTTTCTTCTTCTGTTTCCCCCTTTTCCCTTTCTTTTTAATTTGGCATTTATTGAAGCTGATGGAGTGAACTGGATAAGAACACCCCAGAGTAACTGATGTGCCACTTAAAATACTGAACATCCATTTAGGAAAAAAACGCACTGAACATCCAGTCCCTTCACAGCCCACGTGGCTCTGCCCCAGCACTCTGGGGTCTCAGCCGTAGAGCAACTCCCCCAACTCCAGCCTTGGAGAGCTGGGCCTGTTTCTCCACTGGAGAAATGGTAAGTCCCAGAGAACAAGGTCATTAAGCAAAGCTAGTGACATCAAGAGCAAAGGCAAAGTGACAGCAGCCCTGAGTCCCAGGGAGAGGAGGGCTCTCAGAGAGCAGCACGTGGGCCGGAGCTGATCCCAGGCGCCCATCCTGAGGCCCTGAGTGAGCCCAGACCCGCTGCCTCTGACGACAGGAATTCCTGTAACTGGGGTTGCCTATTTTTTCCATTAAGGTCCAATGGTACTTGAAGCGTGCTATGTAACTTTGAGATGCAGAAAAGGTTGTACAAGTATTTTGTTTTTAAATCCAAGGATGCAGCATTTCATGGAAAAAAGGCAGCCAGCCTCCCTGATTATAAATGTAGTTTGTGCTTTTCTGAGATTGTGGTTTGCATCCTCATTTTTGGTGCACAGAATAAAACCAGTTAAGGTTACTTTATGAAATGCCTGGTGAATGTGCTGCTCGGGGGAGTGGGTGGCCTCAGGATTTGGGGATTGACCTGCAGTTTGCTAACCACCAGTGCCTTGGATGCTCAGATACTTCTAAATCCTTGGGAGCCCAGCTTTTGACTTGAATTTCGTAGGGCATGAAAACAGGTTTCTGATGAAAAATCTGATATTTCCTCCTTTGGCCAGCCTGGAAGCGTTTCCAAAGCAGACTTCTAGCTGCTGGTGTGTGGCTTGCATTTGCAGCTCTATGGTCCACACGCAGACCTGCTCCAGCAAGGCAGGCCAGCCAGAACAGGAAGATGTGGTCAGGTCTGGGAAGGATGGGGTAGAAGGGGAGCACACTGTGGGCTCCCACATGAGCTCATTGCATTTGAATGAGTTTTCCTGTTGCTACAGCCAAGCTGAGGTAGGCAGGTTGGTGGTGGAGCCTCAGGAGCTCCCTAGCAGTTTCAGGGCAGGTAGCGTTGGCCTGGTCTTGCAAGGGCTGGGAGGCAACGGGACCAGGGAAGCAGAGGCAGCTGGCTGCTAGGGACTTCCATGCAGAGCCTGGGAGAGTTCACTGTACTACATGGAGACTCTTTGGCCTCCACTATCTGATGCACCAGTGTTGGTTGGGAGCTGACAGCTGGCTAGGTTATTAAAGAACACAGAACTCAGAACCCAGACTCCCTACTTAAAGCACTTGTAAGTTCATCAGGTAGGTAGAGACCTTATACCTTAATATACTGTCTGATTTAATAATTTCTTGTTCTGTTTCCTCCTATATGGCTATATTCCCTGTAATCAGATTGTCTAAGCAGATTTTAATCATTATTAATAAAATATTAATGCACTGACTTATTTCAAACCTCAATCAATGACACCTTTCATCTTAGATTCCGGGTTTAATGAGTTCAGCAGTTAAACTCTCCAGGGAGTAAAGAATGACCAGTCGAAAGTTCCAGAGGCCATAAGCTGATTCTATGAAGCCTGCCTTGGTATTCACTTGAACCTTTGGAAACGTTCCCCTTGAGAGTCACCTCCTCATTGTCAGTCATGTTTCCACCTGGTTTCCAGGGCTTACCTGGAACCTTACCTGCGAATGTGGAGTGCTTATAGTTAAACTCTGTTTTCTAACCTTATGTCACTCTGCACAGCCTGATTATTTTAGTGTAGTGGTTCAGAGTAGTTAGCGGACAACACGTCACTCATCCACTTGGGTCTCTCTTTCTTTAAAGTTCTCTGCCTCCTTGAGTGGACCTGTACGTCAGTCTCATGGCCTAGTTCCCAACCCAGGGTGCTTGGCTAGCTTGCTCTGACCAATCATGCCAGTACTGGGCTCTGGACTGAGGCCAGGCAGGTACTAACCTCTCTCCAGTGGTCCTGTGGTGGTCCTGGTGGGTAATCTCTGCTCTTTATCTTTCCATAGCTCGCTCTCTCTTCACCTCTCTTAAAATTGGAGTAAGTAAATCAAAACTCAAAATAGACACACATTTTGATTAGCTCTGTCAATGTGTAAAGAAACAGACACTTGTCCCACTTCTGACTTCCCTGTCATAGGCATGGACTGACTGCTTTGCCTGTCATCCACGGGTACAGACTCATGGCTGGAGGAGTTACATACAGACAGCCTGTCCAAGGGACTTTTGAGGAGACTTACCAATATCTCTAAGAGCTTTGCTTAGAATATTTTAAGAATACATGATCATATGACATTTATCCCATACGAGGAGTCAATAGTTTCCCAGTAGTCCAAAAGAATTCATTTGCAAATGTTAATAAGGAGCAACCGAAGGATTCTTCAGTTGCCACCCACCCACCAATCATTCTCTAGGTTGCTAGGCTTGTGTCACTCTTCATAGCTTGCACCCCAGCATGGGGCAAAAGCGAACTCCTGAGCACATGAGCTGGGAAGGCGCCCAAGTTTGAGGCCTCCAGCCCAGCAGAAGGAAGCTCTACAGGGACCCTACGGGCTCCCAGCTCTAAATCATCCCCCTGCTGCTCAGGTGCTGGCTACTCTGCTGATCTGTGGGAAACCTAGCCAAAGACCTCAGTTCTCCAGGCTCAGCTCCTTCACCTTAAGCACAGAACAAACAACAGTGGCTTTTCTAGTTTAATTGTGAGGATAAAACATGATAATAATATGAAAAATACTGGCACAATAATTGTCCAGTCCTTACTATGCAAATGCTGCCTGCTCTCCTCTTTCCTCTGTGCTAGTGACTGGAATGTGTTCACTGCTGTTAGGACTTTGGAAGACAGACCCAGCTCACAGCTGTCCGCAGGGATAACAACCACGCAGCTCTGTCTAGCACCAACTACCCTTCACTGCGCTAAGTGCGGTAGTCTGAATCTACACACCAAACACAGGAAGGGGTTGGAAGTCTCTGTGGCCAAGCTGGGCTCATTCTTACTGGAGCATGGTGCACATCAGACCACAAAACAGTGGTGGTATGTATCAGTGGCCTGGGGCATCATGAGTATTAGTTTCTTGTGGATGCATAACAAATGACCACAAACTTAGTGACTTCACAAAGAGAGACCTCTTCTCTCCCGGTTCTGGAGGCTGAAGTCCAAAGCCAGGCGCAGCGAGGCTGGCTCTTTCTGCAGGCTGAGGACCAATGCCCTCCCTGCCCTCTCCCAGCTTCTGCTGCTCCATGATTATCCTTGGTGTTTCTTGGCTTGTAACCACGTGACCCCAGTCTCTACCTCAGTCATTCCATGGCCTTGCCCTCTGTGACCCCAGTTTGTCTCTTTTTTCCTATAGTAACGCTGTCATAAGTGTTGGGGATCCGCTTAAATCAAGGATGGTCTCTTCTTAACTACATCAGAAAAAGATCCTGCTCCCAATTGGCTGCACATAGCACGGGACCTCGGTCCACGAGCTGAGTCTTTTCCATGATTCTGCTTGCAAACTGAATCGGTTATGAACCAAATCCAAACCAATGGTTAGGATCCATTTGACCCGATGGAGAAATTTGATCAATGGGAAAGATTAAGTTTGTGACAGGAGGTACCACTGTGTAGGTACGGGGTATTCTCATACCTCGGTCATCTCTGGTTTCTTGTGTAAGAGTTGAGTGCAAACAAAAGTCACAAGGAAGAAGAGTCTCCGGAGGTGACAACAAGTGGTGGCCAAGGGGCCCTCCTTTGGTGGGCTGCACCTGTTCCCCCTGGTCAGGTGTCCTCGTCTCCAAGGATAGTTATTTGCTGCTTCTGTCCCAGCTGCCTGCGTGGCTGCGACCCACACAATCCCACAGCAAGCTGTTCATCACACTGCTTGGCTCAGACGCCACCCTTGCTGGGCTCATTCCCAAG
>PVKN010032475.1:0-12254 GCA_004027915.1 Capromys pilorides
GAGTTTAAGATTTTTGGCCTTGTTTTAACTTGTTTTTAAGGGAAAGAAGTAAAAAAAACTCAAAAGAAGTTAATAGGAGAATACTAATGCTTAATTCATAGTACGTAATCTTTAAATTAGCTATTCAGAGTTCAAGACAGATACATTTAATTGTCCAAGCAATGTTACCACAGACCTTTATTTAAGTCAACTAAGAGAAAGGTATGATGATAGCAGCCCAATTTTTAATAGCTAGAAGTAGGTTAAGGTTTATGAATGTCCTTTTTCACTCAACAAAAGTCTTTTGATTCCACTGTGGAGCTCTAATAGAATAGCCAGAGAGTAAGTAACTGGAAAAGAAAAGTAATATATTTCTAAAAGTGTCAGAAGACTGAAAAGTTAAATATCAATATGTCAGCTTTTGGTGACAGACTTTACTTTCTTCATTTAATATTATTTCTAATGCCATTTTTTTATTCACTTTACCAGATTATCAACTATGATTAGGATGTTATTTCATTGATTTATCTTTCAAAACTATAGTTTATTAATCAGAATGTTTGGCTTTGCTCTTGATTCTTGCTTTAACTCATAAATTTTCATTGTATAATTTTATTCTTTTTTTGTGTTTCTAAGAGTGAGTTCTTTTTATTTTATTTTTATTACATTTAATAAGAAATAACAATGCAACAGTTTTAAAACACATTAGTAGTACATTCGCAATAATTGATATAATGCATATTGTTATCCTCGTAGTAGTTATTCAAAGCACAGGATGCAGACATCAGACATGATAATTTTTCTAATCATTATTGATACAAAAATGTTGGCGAGGCTGTGGGGAAAAAGGAACCCTTCTCCACTGCTGGTGGGAATGCAGACTGGTGCAACCATTATGGAAAGCAGTGTGGAGACTCCTTAAAAATCTAGAACTAGAAATCCCATTCCATCCAGCTATCCTCCTACTGGGAATTTTCCCAGAAAAACTGAAAACATCGTATCATAGTGATATCTGTGCACCTGATTGTATAACGTTATTATTTCAAGAAACGCAAAATTTTTTGAAGCTTTCATTCAAATTGTTTTATAAAAGTGAAAAGCCCTTTGTTCTTTCTTATTTATGTCTACCTTATTGTTGCTTTATTTTGATCATTAGCTGTGATTTATTAATTTTAGTGTATAGTGCCTATTGTGATTCTTTAACAAATGATTTAATATGAATAAAGTTATGTACCTCACATTATTTTTCTTGGAAAAGATGTGTTTCAGTTCATTTTTGTTCCCATAACAGGATGCTAGAATCTAAGTAACTAAGAAAAACATTTGATTCATTTTGTGTAGTTCAAAGGGCAGAAAACCACAATATTGAGGTGTCAATATTATATGAGGAGCTTCTTGCTGTATCATGCTGTAGTACAGTGCAAGACAGTAAGATGCAGAAAGACTAAGTGAGGAGCTTCCAATTTTTTAAAGACTGCACTGTCACCATAGCATATCCAGTACCCACACACGGTGCCATGAAGCCATTCACCTTCACTTGCCCTCAGCTTCCCAAGGTTTTGCGCTAGAGAGTAAGTTTCCACCACAGATTTTTATGGGACATATTCAAGCCTTTGCACAAGTTGTCTTTTTTAGTTATCACTATCATCATTATATTATTTATTATAAAAATATAAATACACACATCTAGAAATACAGATGTATATATGTAGTAATTTGTCAGCCTTTTTTGCAACTCACTTTATTTTTATTTCTGTGAATGCAATTGTTCTTAGAAGCCACATAGGAAATATATAAAAATATGAAGATTAGCTCATATTTAACGATGTGCCATAAGGACTAGCAGTTATGCTGGATAAGGAAGTACATGTATATATTATTGTGGAATCTCACATTATTAACTGAACATTTGTGTTTCTACAAAATTCATTTATGGAAGCCTTCATGTTCGTTGTGACTAGATTGAAAGGCCTGGCTTTTATGGAAGTAGTTAAAGTAAGCTGAGGTCATAAAGACAGAGCCCTGATTAGATAGGATCTGTGTCCTCATAAAAGGACATGTCAGTGCCTCCCCACCCACACACTAATGAGGGACGGTGTGTAGATTTAGTACTCTACTGGCGTCTAAAGGCTGGAGATAGAATCCTCATCCTCATATGAATTGGTCTCAGGTACAGATCTTGATCTTTAACTTCCTATCCTTCAGAAGTATGAGAAGTCATTTTTTTTTTTTTTTTAGACCCTTAAGCTTTTTTTTTTTTTATTTTTCAGCAGCCAAAGCACACCAAAATATTCCAATTTTATTAGCGTTCTTGTTTTATTTTCTTTTGTTTTTAAGACAGGAATTCACTATTCAGTTCAGGCTGGCCTCGAACAAACCTGGTAGCAGAAGCTGATGGTGAATTCATAGCAAACCTCCTGCTTCAGTCTCCCAAGTGTTGGGATTAGAGGTCTTTGATCTCACACCTGGCTTTATATTAAGTTTCTGTTTGCTAATGACCTAATATTAAAACAAATGGAATGTACACAGAGACACAAACTTTTATGAATATTAATTATTAAATTAATAAAGATCTACAGTCAAACAATCAAATCTTTGAAAGAGTAAAAACAAAGTCCCTACTGTTGTTGTTTAGGGTACTTTTCCATCAGGCTTGGGCTACCACCGGACCTCAGCTGTTACCTCTTTCCTTTGTCTTTTAAATCCTCCCGCCATATTCTGCTGGGCACCACAGAAAGACCAAGGAATCACCGTGTTTTTTGTACCCATAGCAGGGGACCCAATAGGGAGATTTTGGGAGGCAGGGAGATGTTCCCCAGAATTTTACAAAACAATGGGTAGAAGGATCAGGTTACTTTGTCAATATAGCACTGGGGTGTTATATTGAAAATTATTAGGTGAAAAGCATGTAGCATGCAGGTCTTCTGAACTTAAAACTTCTACAAAAACTAGCTTAAAGAGAGAAATGAGTTTGATAAAAGTCAAAAAAGAGAAAGTTATATTGTATTAAAAATTAAACACAGTTTCAAGAACCACAGATGTAAGCCTAGAGAGATAGCTCAGGGGCACAAGTGCCTGCCTGGCAATGCAAGGTCCTGAGTTTGATCCCCAGTTCCACAGGATAAAAAAAAGTCTATTCAAGAACCACAGATGTGTACAGATATATATATATATTTATATATATATCTTTATTTATATATATATCTTTATTTATATATATATATATTTATATATATATATATATATATATATATATATATATAAAGTTTGGTATTTTTTTATTTTATTCACTTAAATTATAAGACTACCACAAACGACTTAATGAGAAATGCTGTTTTAAAATCAAGTCTTACACTGGTCAAGGAGGTTAGAGCAAAGGTAGAACGGATAAGAGTTTGAACCCTCTAGCTTTCCTTAATCAGATTAAAAAGCAAACAAATATGGTTTTAAATTGTTATCAGTGCCCAAATAGCAGTGAGTTCACCAGAGGGAGGGATGCAAAATGGGTTGAGGGAGGGCCCTGCACTCCATTCCTAGGCAGGCTCATCTAGGATTCACCAGCTCCCTATGTACACATGCTCAATGGGTCCAGCCACAGATGGAGGTTGGGGTACAGCACCAACTACATTCCTGTGCAACTGGAGATAAATCAGAGGACTACATTTAAGGTATGAAGGCCTCAGTCCTTCATACATATGATTGGTGTCATCAAAAATTTATTAGGCTCAAGATAATGCCTGCCTTGACACCAATAATACTTCCAACAGTCAGAGCCATAGGAAGAACTGGTACACACAGTAGCTGTGCACAGAGGCTGTAGCTAAGGGACCACAGCCCCTTTTCACCTGGAGGAGGGGAAATGTGGGTGAGGAAGCCCATCTCCAGTGCTAACAGTTCACCCAGCTCTGAGGTGACTCTGAGTTAAAGCAGCGACCAGAGACAAAGCCCAAATACAAAGAAGTCCCCAGCTTTTGCTCAGTGCCATTAATGCTAATTATACAGGAGAAATCAGAGTTATAGTTCCATCTACTCAAAACACTGTTCCAATCACTCTGGACTCTTGCATTGCTTAGTTGATCATTCTTTAACAAAAATTGAAAAATTATAAATAAGAAAAAGTATATATTGCACTAAAAACTAAAATTCAATTAAAGAAAAAATTGAAGGACTTTCAAATACAAGCGTGGGTGGCCTCCAGGTAAGGCACCTCAGGTTTACAGAAACAAAAGTGTTGGATTGCTGACTTGCAGGGATCGAAAGGGGTATTACTCCAGAAATAGAGCCTCATAGAGAAGCAAACAATAGCATGCTTCTCTCTCTTCATTGCAAAAGTAAAGCTTTCACATTTCCCCCTTAAAGTGATTAATTTAAAAGGCTGTTTCCATCCTAAATATAAAAGGTTTGCCTTTTAAAAAAAGCCAACATATTTTCTAACATTTACAATAATGGGGATATTTTAAAGGATTACTTAAATTGTTCATGATTCCTAATAAGGTTGGTTGCCTGTTTTATAGTCCTAAATTAAAATTTGTGTGTAAAAATCTTTGGTATTTTACGTACAGATAGAAGCTTGGAGTATAATCTGAAAGCTGTCAAGTTTAAACAGTTGCTTGATTTTGACATCCCATTTAATGAGAGCCAGGCCTAGTGGTGGCCTTCAACAGGATGCACGCTATAATTTCTTCTTGCTTGGGTCAACTTACCAACAATGATATATTGTGCCTCACACTGTTCAGATCAGCCCAAAAAGATTTTCTAAATTTATTTGAGAATATTAATTGGCTCCATTCAGACTTTGGGCTAATATAGCTGTAGTTATTAATTGTGATTATCCTATATTTATTAGATTAATTTGATTATTTTCACAGATGTATCATTTTATGTTAAGGGAGGCTATCTGATGGCTTTTTCTTTCAAAATATAGGATACAGGTTTCTCACCATATCATTAAATTCAATTATAAAATCAAAAGGGGGAATCAATACCTCCAACTTCACTTGTCAATATGTACTAATGAATACTTAAAGTTTCTGAAAAAGATGAAAGTGCAACAACATAAAGTAGCTACCGCAATAAAAAGCTAATTTGGGGTAGAGGGTATGCTTGTGGTTTTCCGCAGAATACTGAACAAACTATTTGAGTACCAGAGCATACTGTCAGGCTGGACTATGAAGCCAGATCTGGAGAAAAAAATGACAATGATGATATAGACTTAATAGCATCCTTTCTCCTGGATATCCAGCTGGTATAAATGATATCCAGACTGACTCATATATCATGAAAACTCTGAGCTAATAAATGAAAGTTCCTTAGGGTGGGGAGGGATCACTGGACAAGACTCCAGTTGGTGGCTAGAGGAGGACCACCCTTGGTTTCTATGTCTCCTATCATAGACAGGCTACTTAGAGCGGGTGACATGCACACCATTAATCTTAACACCCTTATCCTTGCACTACACCATGAGTTAAATTCCAGCATACTCCAATCTAGATTCAGCCAAGTATTAAAAATCCCCGTCTATGACTGTATGAGGCTCTCTGAGAACATCTAGACACAAAGCATACTATTCTTCCCTGGCCCCCCAACAATCATGTAAATTCCTTTAAGCAAATGACGTGTAATCCATCTCTAAGTGTTGCCAAAGTTCTAGTAGTTTCAGCATTGCTGCAAAGTCCAAGTCCAAAGTCTTCCAGTTTTAAGGCAAACTCTTAGCTACAAGCCCATATACACATAAAAAGAAAATTAAACATTTCCTACATTTAATGGCATAAGATCGACATTTTTGTTCCAAAAGTTGCATACAGGGGATAGTAAGAAATGGGAAAAATGCAAGACACAAATCTAGTTGGAAAAACATTGAATCTCACAGTTCCACTGACAGCATCCCTGGCAATCTGTAGTAAATTGTGAATTGCAAAGGGATTAAACGGCCCCACTTCTAGGGCACTGACAGTGCTTGTAGCTACCTTAGTTCCTTTCTAGAGACAGGTATGTTCATTCCTTGCAGTTTTCCTTATATGATTCACATTCCTGGCTTCTCTAAACTTCTAGGGTTTCCACTACATCTTTGGCTTCATACCCAGCGCTGCACATGCCACTTGCTAGGGTATATATTTCCTGGTCTCCTGGCTCTTCTTTTGAAACTTGGATGGAAGCCTTCCTAACACCATCGATCTTGCATATGTGCCTACAACCAGCAGCGCAGGAATGATTCCATAGACTGCTGCCTGCTGGGGCAGCAGTAGCCTTCCTTCTCTCCTGGCTGTTGGGGTCTAGAGCCTATGAACAAAATGAAAAGAAACAACATCCCTAGTAAGCTGCCATTCTGGAACATGCTGCACTTAGGCTGTCTATTCTCAAAGCAAAGTTTTTCACTTTTGGAAGATTGAAACTTCAAAGGGTGGAGACCTGCTGCTGCTTCTTGAGATGTTCTCAGGCCTCCTTTTCTTCTCCTATTCTTTCTCAGCATTGAAGATCTCCTCTGCCCTATCTTGAGTCCACAGGTTTACTAGTTACTTTTCTGACCTAACTCAAAATGCTGTAAATCATTTAAGGATGTTTTTATAGTCTCTTTGCTCTTGATTCTCAACACATCTAGCTATAAGCACCCAGCAATAACCATTTAACTGCTTGTGTAGGAGACAGCTTTGAAATTTCTTCTGCCAAATTAATTAGTCCTCTACCCTTAATCTCAGTTTTATTCAAAGTTTCTAAACATGAGGAAAAATTCAGACAAACCTTTAGCCAAGATATAACACATGTCTGGATTCCGACAGCCAATGAAGTCCTTCTTCCCGGAAGAAGTTGCCTGAGTATGGTCTTTCACACTGGAATTTATATCCACATTTAGCTCTTTTGAGCTCTGCCTAGATTCTCCCATTAAATGCAGCCAAAGACATTCTAACACACTTTTTCAGCCTAAATCTCCAAACCTTTTGCAACTCTTCCCCTTCCCAAAAGCTCCTAACCACATAGTCTTGTATGATCACAGCAATGACTCCAATTATCTGATACCAAATTCTCCTTAATTATTTTTCTCTCATTGCTGTATCAAAATACTCAACATCCAATGTTAAAGGCAGAAAAGTTAATGGATCTCACAATATGTAGAGGTTTCAGCCTATAACCAGCTAGCTCCAAGGCAAGGTGGCCTAGTAAACAGGCATCACAGAGGACAAAACATTCATGCCAAGAAGGTAACCAAGCAACAAGGGTGTAAACACAGTTTTTCTATCTCTTATATTTTATTCAGGCTGCATAGGGCAGATAGTTCCCTTCATCCTAGGGCCCTGGATCCTACCATTGCACCTTGAATTAATTCTAGTATCACACATGCTAGGTACAATTACCTTTAAAAAAAAACCACGCCTATGACCACACAAGCCTTTGGACTGACATCTAGGCATACACACAATAGTTGTCTCAGAAAGTAGTTACAGCATGACAGATGACCAGAGTAGATAGAAATTGCCCAGAAATTCTGGGAAAACCAAGAAGGAAGAACAAAGGAGAGACAAACAGTTTCTTGGTCATGTAGTCAGTGATCCAACCCTTCTGACCAGGTACCACCTCTTAACAATAAGTTGCATATAATGCTACTGACTCACAACCTTTATCAAGACATTTAAAATTTCAAGGATTTCATAGATTAACACTACAAATTTGAGCACATGGATTATAGTATGTCCATAGTCTGTAGGCTCCAAATTAGAAATAGTATGGCAGGAAATATAGTGGAATGAATCTGGTCACTTCATGGCAGTTAAGAGCAGAGAGCAAAGGAGCAGCAAAGGAGCAGGAGGTGCCATTTCAGTTCATGAACTCAGTGGCCTTTCTCCTCTAATTAGGCCTCACCAACAGCAAGTCAGCTGTAGCATCTCTACTGGCCACCTCTTCTAACCAACCTGTCTATGAGTGCATGAGGCCTTCACCATATGATCTCATCACATTCTACCCCAGCTCTTCCAAACTCTTATGTGCATCTCTTTTCCAAATGTGTTTGTTCTGATATTCATAAGATATCACTTCTTTTTTTACATTTATGAATTTGATATAGTGTCTCACTACACAGATCAGATTCATGTTAATCCTGTTTTCAGCCTCCTCAGCTCTGGGATTACAGGTGTGTGCCAACAAACTCATATTCTCTTGTTGGATCAGCACTACCTCGGGCAGGGCCAGTGCGGTATGCGAGAGTTGAAGATATCATTTTTTTTAAGTTCAAGTATTTATTAATAGTTGATAGATACTTGTGGCAAATTTAATCTGGGAGCCTCTGTTGAATCCATAAGCAACATACTTACAGCAATCCATGCTGGAAACATAATAGATAGACATCGAATTCCAGATTACAACATTGTAGTATCAGTTTGTTCAGGCTTCTGAAACTAAACAAACACTCAAACCAGAAGCTGTGGAGCTAGCAGTTGATTCTTGTATTCCTGATTAACCAACTTGTAAACCTGAACGTGAGACCAAGAACGCTGGATTGCACCACTGAGTACATGGTGGGAGAAGGAGTGAATATCTGTTTTTAAGAAATCAGAGCTCTTTGCACAACCTACCATGAGCACACTGGAGTTTAATGGTTGCCAGGTTTTAAGACTATGCTGAGTTAACATACCACAATGCTCAAATGTATGCCCTCCCTTCAAATTGACCAATTTTAAGCCATTGTACTTTTGAGTGATTGGATTGGAAGAATGAAAATAGAATAATTTACCTACTGAGGATCAAAGAGGCCTAGGAAAGAAGGAGAAATATACTTGTGCCAGCAACTCTGTTTGAAATACCAGTATGACTCCGTGCTATTTTTCATGAATCAATTTTTCTGAGTAAAAGCATGTTTTTATATGCAAACAGTGATGAAAGCGTGACTTAAGACTATGTAAATGTGAATGGAAACATGGAAATATCTGTTTTTAATAAATATGACTTAAGACTCTTGCATTCTGCACAGCCATACAACTAACACCATGAGTCCATAAAATTAGCACCAATCTGGCATTGTCATCACATAAGCAGGAGCCAGGCACCCTTGAATCATGGCTGCAACTGCCTTTCAGTGCTTTGATGGCTGAGAACTATAAATTGAATCTCAAAAAACCAATTATCTAGTCTGATATTTTGCATCAGGGAACTAGGTTGGTACAGTATTTATCAGTGCTGAACTGGTTCTGGATCACTAATGTTGTTTAGATTTTTTTCAGATCTCCTTCTGCCACAAATTCTTAGGTGCCTATCCTAACTTCCCCAGTGATAATGCTAGGAAACATAATTTTTGTAAGTGATAAAATCATGAGAGGAAAAACCCTCATAAAGGAGATATGTGGCTCTAAAAGTGAATTTGTAGAGCTCATTGTTTCTTTTATCATGTGAAAATGCATCAAGGAGGCTACTCTCACCACACAAAATTTTCCAGCATGTTGGTGTCAAACTTCTGATACTTTATACATGAGAAGCTGTTTTCTGTTGTTTGTAGGCCACCATTCTGCACTATTCTGCTGTAGTATCCTGGGAAGGAAAAAGCAATCTGTTATTTAATAGAGAATCTGACTAGAGAAGAGTAAAAAATCTCTTACAGAATAAAAGAAACAAGGAAGAAAAAGACTTAAAATATTGCGAAAGGATCATAAATCAAGATGGTTAAATAAATTTATTTATTTATTTTTTATATTTTAGTAAGGGTCTATGGGGTTTCACTACATAGATTAGACTTATAGTGGTCTGCCTGCTTTCAGCCTCCCAAGAGCTGGGATTACAAGTGGGTGCCACCATACCCAGTCTCAATCCCTGTTTCAGTGTGCCCTGGGTGTGGGTCCAGAATAGCACAACAGGGATTGAACCTTGGCCACTGCATCTGCTGGAGCAGGCAATTTAATCCACTGAGCTATTTGGCCGGCCATTTACCTATGTCTTAAAAGTGAAATTCAAAAGCCAATATATTTCACTTTTTATTATGACTGTGACAACGTATCATCAAGATTTGATAGTTAAAAGGCAGCTGTAAGCTATACCTCATTGTTTAACCACTTGAAAACACACTCTATATTTTAGCTTGATCTCAGGTCAAATTATGAATATAATGTTTTATGAAAGATGATGGGGGGCTGGTATGATAGCTCAGAGGACTAAAGCACCTGCTTAGGCAAGCGTAGGTAAGCACAGGGGGGACTGATGTTCAATGCCTGGCATGGCACCACATGCTGCACCAGCCCTGGCCACAGGGTGGGCTGAGCCTGTCAGAGTCCAGGCATAGTGGTACATGCTTGTAACCCCAGTGTTGGGAGGCTGTAAGCAGGAGGATCACCAAGAGTCTGAGCTTCATAGTGAAACCCTTAAACGACCAAATACATGAAAATAAAATTAAATATAAAATAAAATATGACGGTTCTAAAGAATTGGATTCACTTGATTGTTTTAATTAAAATCACAGAATATAAACAACACTAAATGAAAAACCAGTATCTTCCTTTACTGCTGGAAGTGAAATGAGAGTGGAACATTAGACTGCCTTCGTAGTTGGAGTAAAATTACAAGAACACAATAAAGTAGACAATAGTCAAAGAGAACATGCTACTTCCAGGTTGAGTTTTATTAACTTTATAAAAGACCTTCTGTTGTTCTCACTGGCTAATCTGCTCCCAGTATTACATACTAGGCTCAACACTTTTAGCTGATGAATGACTAAGCATTGTGCACATGAAGGCCAATTTCCTTTATTGTTTGTAATAAATAGTTACCACAGCAAGGAAAAACCCTGTTACTCTAAGTGAAGTACCGTTCTTTTGCATGTTCAGAGTATACAAATATATTTTCTGGTAGAAACAAGGTGAAATGTTCATTTTTAGTATGTCCCTTGGATATTCATGAGATTTTAGAAGCAAGAGCACTTATGTATGATTGTGTAAATAGTTCCAAGTTAAACAAAATTTGGGGGAGAATTCAGGAAGGAGATAAAGTAAATATCTCAGATAAGCTTTACTCATATATCTCCTTGCACAAAGGGCAAAATTAAATAAATAAATAAATAAATGAGAAAATAAATAGATAGATAGATAGATAGACAGATAAATGGTAAATACAGACATAAAAGTGTAAAAGTTGGAGAGTTATGACATATTGAAGAGCTAAATAGGATGTCTTGATCAAAGTTCTAGTGGGAGATATCTGTTTATGGACATTGCATGCCATAGGGTGAGAAGCCATAACTTAGTTGATTGTATCACCAAATAATGAAGTTGTTGTGAAATTCTGTACCACTTAGTAACAGGGCAAACATCACTTAAAAACAGTTCTAATAAATTAAATTCTCTCAAATGAAGACTCAAACTATATATAAGACCTTGAAGATAGCTTCAAAAGTAGTCAGTTTCTAAGAAGTTCTCAATATTAGTAATAAAGTTACCCACTGTCAGGAATGTACAACATCAGTGAAGAAAAATAAAATGGAAAATTAGAAGATTGTTATGATTTGTGTCTAGAAATCACAACAAAGCTCCATGCAGTCATGGAGTAGGCTTCTGGTCTCTGTGATTGATTCATGATCAATAAATGCAGCTGGAAATGGTGCCTTTCAATAATATGAAGATTAAGCTTAGAGCCATATCTCTCACTACGAACTAAATTAAAATCAAAATAGATCAAATCTCTAAATATTAAAATAGAAACACTATATTTACTGGAAAATTGAATAGAGTACTTGAAGAGATAAGTATTGGCAAAGATCTTTTAAGCAAAACTCTGTACACAGGGAAATATGGAAAAAAAATCAGTTCTCTACGGAAAACTGAGCATAGAAAGTTGGGCCTGTGTGGTAGCTTAGCAGTCTAAAGCGCCTGCTCAGGCAAGCCAGCAGGGACAACAACGATTCAATGCTCTTGGCACATGCAGTGTCAGCTCCAACCTCAGGTCCGACTGAACCGGTGGGGAGGGGATTGTACAGCAAAAGAAGCCACCAACAGAAAGAAGAGACAACACCCAGTGTGGGAAAGAATTTTGTTTTCATGTATTTAGTACAGGATCTACAGGGTCTACAGGGTCTCATTGTGTAGATTGGACTCATACTGATTCTCTCAGTTGCTGTCTCAGTCGGGCTAGGAGATGGGGCTGGGGTCAGCATAGCACATTGGAGATCAAACCCTGACCACTGTGTGATGTAAGTGAAAGAATTTTTGCCAGCTGTTCTGCAAAGGACTAATATGGAGATTATATAAAGAAATTAATAAATGAGAAATTAATTTTAAAGACAAACTTCAAAAATGGACACTTGAATA